>CATKHJ010107152.1:0-13646 GCA_949750685.1 Vernicia montana | reverse complement strand
TGAGTGTAATCACTTTACACTAACATTTTTTTTATTTAAAGAACATAAAATTTTAAATTCATAAATTTTTGCATTACAAGATAAACTAGAAACTATTAGGTTATTACTATATATATATATATATATATAATTTCTAGCTTTATCACTAATATTTGGGTCTATGTAAACCGTCCATTATTAACCAAGTTGGCTTTTCTTAGCTAGTAGTCCAATTATATATTTTATTATGCAACTGAAATAATAAAATTTTTAACTCCTTTTGGAGTAAGTAATTTTAAACATAATTGTCGAATTCGGCCGGTTTAACTAGAAAATCTGAAAATTGATTTATAGATCGGACAGAATCACACATAAAACCTTTTCTTAGTAAATTTCACTAAAAATTTGTTCATCTATTGACCCGGATGATCTGGTCATGAATTACACAAGTTTTACGGGTTGCTTCTTTTTTTTAACTAATTAAATTTTTAATATTTATAGCTTATTAATTAATTAGGTACAATAATATATTTTTATTCAACATTCAATCAACATGAAATATAAAAAATATATTTTGCTGCTATTTTTTTTTTAATTTTAGACCATAAGCAAATAAATTATAATATTATTAATTGTTAATTTATTATTTTATACACATGAAATGAATACTACTATATATATATATATATATATATATATATATATATATATATATATATATATATATATATATATATATATAAGAGCATAATGAAAATTATTACAATGTGTAATCACATATTTAATTTGATAGTAAATTTAAGTAAAATTTTAAATTAATTTCTCTTTTCTTTATTTATTTTTTGAATAGTATTTTTCATTTATATATGTTTTCATATGAAGATATATATTTGGATGAGTAAAATAATGTAGTAAAATATTAATTATATTTAGTAAAGTATATTAATTAATTTAAGTATTCAATTGAATTTATAATTGCATGTAATTTAGCTATGAAACTTCAATATTATTAAGTAAACATATATATATTTTTTCATCTTTATTTTTTTCGTTAATTAATTAATTATATTAAAATTAAGTTGAAAATTTTGTTAACTATGATTTAATTAATATAATCTATATATGACAACTAATTAATAAGTTAATTTCTTTTAGATTTATGATAGATATTAATATGTTAAGATTTATATTGAACATTATTATATTGAGATATAATATTATATATTATCATAATTTTTATTATTAATTATGTTATTGTTTAATTTTAATTATATGTCTATTATATTTATTTTCAATATATAAATAATAAATATATGATATTATTTAAAATTTCGATTAACCTCCGGTTCAACCTTTGACCAGTGATCTTTTGTTTTTATTAATTCAAAAGTCGGACTGGATATGAAAACCATGCTTTTAAACTGTATATAACATGTTTTATTTTTTTAATTAATTTAAGTATTATAAAGAAAAGAGATGTACGACACAATAAAAAATATATATATAAGTGAGTGGTACTAGAGTAATTTTCAAGATTGAAAGATTTTGAATTCAAATTTTAATCGAAGCTAAATTTCCGTAAAACAAAAATGGAAATATAGGTGGGTGCTGGGTGGCTTTAAGGTTTACAGAAAAGGCTTAAACAATGAGGGGGAAAAAGTTCCCAAAAGGAAGAGCCATCACTTTACAGTTTCACAATGGTTCGACTATATATGGAAGGAAAGCAAGTGCATTTCTATGAAAACGCACCCAAAAAAAAAGTACAATAAATAAGTTAACATGCATGTGCTAGGTTGGTAATTTGATGGATAAAAAAAAAATGCATGTGCTAGGTTGGTAGTTTGATGAAGATATCATAATATAAGTTTGTTTTTTGCATGTCCTTTATTAGTTCTTTATATATATATATATTTTTATAATAAAAGTCAATATTCTTAAGAAATTAAAAAGGAAAAAAACATAACATTGAGAAGCAGACTACTCAAGATAATAGACTTTCTCATTTACACTCGAAAAATACTAAGCAACTCAATATTATGTGAAAAACCCCAAAAATATTACGTGAAAAATCATTTATTAGTTTTTTATATTTATTCACTTTTCATGGTGGTAACTGGTATTTTATGTCAAATATCAGAGAAATTTTTAAGTAAATCGAATCTATTATTTTATTTATAGATTAATCAAATAAAAATAAGACACATCAATTAATTATGAAATATAAAATTATTAATATGATATAATTAATTAATGTGCCTTATTTTTATTTGATTAGTTTATGAATAAAGTGATAGACTGAAAATTTCTCCAAATATCAAAGCTTTAGTCTAACAAAGACAACTCACAAATTAAAAATTTAGGTTTTATTTATTAATTTTATGGGATTATTATGAATTTTAAATTCTTATTTATTTATCAAATAATAACACTCCATTTAAAATAAATGAATTTTATAAATTATAAGTACAATGAAGGTCATATTTATCCAAATATTTCATTAACTAAGAACACTAGTGCCTTTTTTATATTTTAATATCTTATTAATTTCCACGCAACAATAATAACTTTCCTACCTATGAGGGTAAGGATGTGATCCACATATTATTATATCAATTATACACTAATATTTTATATTTCTGAATCACTTGTAAGATTTTTGCAACCAAATATTCTTTTATATATAGTACAGTTACAATTTTTTTTATTTAAAAATAAAATATTTCAATGCTTTTTTTATTTAAAAATAAAATTGTATCTGCATTTGATCGGATTTAGGAAGTGAACTTAATAGGGTGCATGAAAACTGACTAGTGATACCACCTGCTAAATTAAAAAAAAAAAAAAAAAAATTGTATTTTCTTATATCAAAAAGTGTTAAAAAGGAAAATGAGTTGAATTGGAACTATTGACATTTTCTATTGTGATAAAACATTGGAACCTTAGAGTATTAATTTAATAATTTAAAATTTTTATTTTAATAGTTGTAATTTTTTAAAAGAAAATATTTAATGGATCAAGATTAAGTTTTTAAATAGCTAGGATTAATAATATAAATACTTTGAATTTACGTACATTTTTATAATTTTTTAGGGTCAAGTAACCCACTCAACATAACATAAATCCGCCCCCTTATTCAAATGAAGTTCGATTTACCACAAGATTTTATTTCTCTACGTCGTCGTTTCACTTCACTGGGATTTCGGCCTCACAGCCCGAATCCAATCGAAATTTTTTAACTCTATCCCGATTGGCCTATTATGTTATTCAAGATTAGGCCTAAATCATTAAAATATATTTCAAAATACTATTATTTTATTAAATCATTAAAGTATATTTCAAAATACTATTATTTTATTACTTCAACGGGCTGAAATTCATGTAAGAATTTTTTTTTTATACATTGGAAATTAAAATTCATGTAAGAAGTTGTTTAATATAAATGAATTTTATAAATTTTATTTATAAATTTATATTTCGTATTTGATATAATTGAAAATCTATTTAAAATTTTATATTTTTACTTCTATGAAATTATTATACTTAACTAAGTTCTATCAAAATTAATAAGATTTGCAAATGAATTCTAAACATAATAAGAGATACAAGCTATTAAAATTAATAAATTTTTAGTACAAACTAATCAAGTTATATATTTAAATGAATATATAATTAATCCAAATATAAAAATTCAATTATAAATAATTTTTTTTAATGAATTCATTATAAATTTATATTAAAGTATTGTTTGATATATGGTAAATAGAGAAAGAAAGTAACATTTTGTGAGAAATAGATATTTTGAGAGTTCAGAAAGTAGATTGTCTAACTTCTCCTGCCATACATTAAATAACTTATCTAGAAGGGACCAGTTAAGTTAAACTTCCTGAATAGAACTCAAATATAATTTATTAGAATATTCTTAATTATACATGTTTGTATTAAATTAAAATACAATTGTACATGTAAATTAATTGTTTAAGGATATTAAACAAAAAAAAATTTAATTTTCAGGATGTTAATACATAAATCAAACACTTAAAAAATTACACTTCCTAAAAAGTATATTTCTCATGAAATAGGTCATGACAAACAAAACGATACTTAAATACTATTTCCAAGGCATTTCCAAACTCATAAAAATTGGATATCATTGGGTTTAAGCGGAATAAGTGAATAAAATCTTTTACCAACCTTGGTAATTTTCAATATAGGACAGGTCCTCGAGTACATGAACACCTCCAGTTTGTACCGTCAACAACTAGTTAAATCTTCAACCAGTTTCTACCCACGGATGAATGCAAACAAGCATAGTTCTCTATTCTTTTATCTTAATAGAATATTTAATTAATTATTTAAATAAAATTTTGAATAGTAGTTATTCAATGTCCTAAATTCATTATATCCAAACTGGTGACTGGAACATTTGTATTTCTAGATAGATCTACAAAAGACAAGGTGAGATTGGTAGCCGGAATCTTTATTACCATCTCAATCCGATGGCAAAGCAAGTCATCTTCATTTAAGGGCTATGGATATAGTGTTTAAGAGTGCTCATTAGGGCATCTTATTGAGTTTGGCGTTACTGGTTCGGAGATATCTTGATCTAGTATCACAAACCATAACAGACACTTATTAAGTGCACACCAAATGTAATGTATCTT
Organism: Vernicia montana; assembly: GCA_949750685.1. Taxonomy (NCBI): domain Eukaryota; kingdom Viridiplantae; phylum Streptophyta; class Magnoliopsida; order Malpighiales; family Euphorbiaceae; genus Vernicia; species Vernicia montana. Next base: position 9,006 of record CATKHJ010107152.1, on the reverse strand, counting down.
CACTCATAAATGTGAAATCCACTTTTTATAAATTTAAGTGAATCTCATGTATTTATGAGTATAATTTTTTAGCAGATTATTTAGTGCAACGAATGCAATGCATCCTCGCTCACATACGTGTAAAATTCGCTTTTCATAAATTTAAATGAATCCTATGTATTTGTGAATATAAAATGCACTATTTCTTAGTGCAACCTAATAATTTCCCTTATTTTAAGTTCATTCTCATTCCCAACTTAATTATAAATGTTCAAACATTATATATCTAAACATACAATCTTCCACAAATTTATTACTCTTATTTATTATACTATATCAAGGATACAAGCTGAAGATGGATCTCACTTCACAAACTTAGCTTGGATATAATTTTTCAATAGCCAACACCAGGGCTGTGACCTGGGACACCAGGATGGCCAACACCAGGGCTGTTACCTGAGACAGTAGGCCTGAAGGCAAACAAATGGCCAGCACCAGGGCTGTGACCTGGGACAGCAGGATGGCCAACACCAGGGCTGTGACCTGGGACAGTAGGCCTGAAGGCATGCAAATGGTCTGCGGCTGGGAGTGATGTTTGTGACTCATCAACAAGGGCACCCACCCCTTGAGGTAGGGGTGGTAGACTATCTTTAGTATCAGGCACTTGGTTATGCACATTAAAATGCTCAACAAGCTTTTTTGTTGGTTCATTTGCAAAGTTATTATTAGAAGTTTGCAAATTCAACTCCCTTCCATCTAGAGACTGAAGTAGGGAGAAAATCACCATGATCAAAATACAGGCAAAGAATAAATTTGTTTGGGTTTGGGCCATATTGGAAATTTGAGGGAGGAGAAAGGAGGCACAAAGAGGAAGACTAATAGAGCGGGAAATGACCTGAAGCAATTTACTTGCTTGAACACTACCTTGCCTTGGGTATAAATAGGGGGGTAAAGCCATATGGAAGGTAATGCCAGTGAGTGCCATATGGAAGATGATACAAACTGCAAGTGAGTGCCATATGGAAGATGATAATAACTGCAAGTGAGTGCCATATGGAAGATGATAATAACTGCAAGGATCCAAATTCGGATCCCTTAGTGCCATATGGCACTATCATCTTCCATATGGCATTATCATCTTTTCCATATGGCAAGGAATCCAAATTCAGATCCCTTGATGCCCATATGAAAGATGATAATGCATGTGACTCACTAATGCTCAAACAATTTCTCAGGCTGTGAGGATCACCTGAGAAGAAGGGAGAGGCACAATAATGCTAAAACAATTTCTCATATTTGCTTGGAATTTGATTAGCTGACATTTACATGGTGTCCGTATGATCAACCAGAAGATGATCAAGAAAATCAAAGGGCAAAGCCAAAAGACATGATCAACCAGAAGAAGATCAAGAAAATCAAAGAGCACTGCATGGTCAATTTTTAAATAAGAAAATCAGAAAACCACTATGTTGTCAGCTTGGCCATTACCTAGTTATGGTCTCACCAAAGCAGAGCTCTGTAAGGATGCATTTGAAGGCAATCCAATCCTTCAGGATTTCTGCATGAAGTTACCGTTCACAAGACTCGAACATGCAACCTTAAGGTCACATGAGTAAGACTTCTATCGTTGCAGCCCCTCTGTGACAAATTAGTTGAAGCAGTATTCACATGCACCATTCCACAAGTTAGCAGACTTGCCAAATTTAATAGTCAGCCCAAAGGAAACTCTCAAATTCTGTTCCAGTTAGTGTCTTCTTCACATCTTTCCAGTTCTCAACATGGTCTGACAATTGACCTTTATGTATTTTGACTTGACGGCTTGTTAACTTCATCAGTGGAAGCCCCAGAAATTCTTGAACATCCTTGAGTTTCTGCATTGAGCATGAATAAAGTGCACTGAGACTTTCAATTCACATCACTATCAACAGTTGCAGCACTACCATAACCTTACAATTTATACAGTAGATAATATTCACTAAAAAAAGGTTTCTTATTGTGGAAGCCATTTCATGCAACCCAAAAAAAGCATGGGGTTTCAGAATTGTGGCGCATATAGATAAATGTTGTTAAATTAGCATAAGTTTGAAATGGCTTTTGAGAAATTTTAACTAAATGGAACTCTCATGAATAATTTAGTTATGGGGACTGTGAATGTGGAAACACAGTAAACAACACATATTATGCTTTGAAAATATGGAACGCATTAAACAACACATATTATGCTTTGAAAATATGGAATATGATTGCATATGCTTATTTAATAGGTTCTTAAAAAACTGACTTTTCAGGATTGCAAGAGAATCATAACAACTTACTGTGTGGTTTTTTACAAGATCCTCATAATACAAAATGATGTGCCGAGTGCTATTGAAGTATTCTAAAGCCCTGGCAGCTGTTATCTCCACCTCTTTCAGATCAGCTATCAACAATGTAGAATTGATTGTAGGCTTGTATCTTGAAAGGGTTTCAGCCTACAAGAAATTACAATTAAAAGTTCAAGATCATGTGTATGCAAGAAAGAGAGTGAGAGAGAGTCGAAGGCAGGAAAGGAGACACTGACCTCTTCTGTTGAATGAACATGAGACTTGTGGGTTCCATTCAATAGCTTAGCATACCGATCATAGGAATTGGCACGAACTGAAACCATCCGGCGCAGAAGGTTTCTTCGGAACAGAAAAATTGCAGATACACCCCTACTATTGAAGTATTCTACTATTTCTTTATGGTGCTCCATTAACCCCTGCATAAGCCATGACAGGCTAACAGTTAGCCTCTTTTCCCAGCAGAAGAAAATTAAGACATTGGCAGGACCTACTTCTAAACCCTATAATAGACTGCAAACAGAAACTTCTTCTACCTAATGTTATCCTATAGGGCAATCCTCAATCCTTACTATGCCTATCTGATTTCTTTCATTTCTAAGGAACAAGATTTTCATTAATTTTTTCCCTTCTTTTATAGTAAAAAAAAGTCTCACATTAAGTTCAAATGAGAGATACAAAACAAATTAAGATGAATGCTTTTGCAAACTATATAAAGCTATCCAAAAGTCTACCTATATAAAAGTGTGGCCAACTGTAACCATAAAAATTCCTCTTCTTTAACTGGTTAATATGAAAAAAAAAAAAAAAAAAAAACAATATTCTTGTTTAACCATGCAAGAATCAGCAGAAGTTATTGTACCAACTTATAGTAATCTTTGTCCCTAAAGTTACAATGTTCTCTCAAGGTGCCCTCCAACAACTGCTAACCAAGATAGACTATAAAGGAAACTAGAAAAACTCATGGTCCATCTCCAAATACAAAAAAAAATTGTTCAGATGCTACCTAATGTGACAGGTCAAGGATTAAGAACAAATGAAAACCATAATTTTTGAGTGGTTCAAAGAACAAGTGTATCTTCACATTAATATACCATGTTATACCATTAGAGAAACTTAGTTCAAAATAAATATATATATATATGGCTATAATTCACAAAGCAACAGTGCATCCCTACTGTGAATCAACTGATATCCATGAATCAAAATCAGTGCCAAAATACAATTTGATGACAACCCTTCAAAGAATGAACAAAGAATACTATCTTATGTATGTTTATATCAGCATAGTTTATTGTAAAACCAATATGAAGCTGAAACAAGAAGCGAAGGAGCATCATTTTGGTTAGGACAGGGATCATTACAGAATAGCACCCTGAGAGAGTCATAGAAATGATACAGAAAACTAAAATCTCTATATCAGTTGTGCTAACGGCCAGTGTTGTTACTCTCATTGTTATCAGTGATAAGCTTCTAGCAACTCATGATACATTGGACATAAATATGCCTAGAATAAACAATACAAACTTGGCTTTTTTAAGAGTCTGAAAAAGTAACAGACGACTGTCAAGTCTGTTTTGTTACCTTCCCTACAAAATTCCCAAAAACTAAAGCTTTTTTAATATAACTGAAAGTGAAACTGTCTTTAGGATCGCATACACCATCCAGAAAAAAGAAAAACACCAAGACCTGTTCTGATTTTTGGACTAATAGGATATTCTGGGTAACTATATAGTAACTCCAATATTTCAATCACTTCCACTGCCATGAATCTTTTAGTGGCCACCAAGCAGAGAAGTTAAAATAAAAATGTAAAGTATTAGCCTGCATTTGAACATTTCAGTTACCTGATTAAGCATCCACTTGAAGCCAACTGCTGCTGAGCATTCATTCTTAGAAGCACTAGTGAACCAGTCCAAATTGTAAACTTTGTCTAGAGTCTTTATAATTGAAGAAACATTTCTCCTCCTATCCAAAACAGAAAATATTTCTCCATTTGAGCTTACATTAACATGACTATTTAACAAGGTCTCAAACCATCCACTCCCAGATCTTTGCATTGATAATATTGCAAAGTATCTCACAGGATTATGCACACATTCAGCCCTGAAAATATACCAAAAAAAAAAAAAAAAAAAGTGACTTAGGCAAATCTTGGTGAAGTCCCAGTTCAAAAACAAATGCAGAAACTATCAATTACCTGCTAAAAGTTTCAGGATGTGGGAAATGAACAATAGGAATTTGCATTTGCTTGAGTTCATTATCAAAAGATGGCTTTTCAATGACTTGAATATCTTCAATTTTAATTTTACTACGGATGCTTATCTGCTTTAAACAGATTGAACAGATATAAACACCACAGACCATAGCAAATACTAAAACTATCATTCTTAACAAAATGGGAGATTTCTTAGGAGTCTTTATGATTATTGTATCCTGCAAAACACAGAAAATATGCATGTTACTAATAAGAGAAATAGTGCCAAATAAATTAGTGAAAAAGAAATTATTGAAATGAAACCAAAACCAAAATTCCAATCTGATATAAATTAGACATATGCAGAGAAGTTTCAAGTTAAAAGAGTCCACCAGGAACAAAAAACAAAGAGAATATAAAAACTATAGAACCTCAAACAAAATCCAAATGGCCACAAAAGATAAGACCTTTATAAAAGAAAAAACACATAAGAGTGTGAATTTAGGACCAGTAAGCTAAAAGTTATCTCAGAAATGGCAAATGCAAAACACTATAAAAACCCATTGTGAAACCCAGATCAGAAGATGCAAAGTGCTATGTCAAGTAGTATTCTACAAACTCATTTCTCCTCACATCTTCCATACCCATCAATTTCTCACAAAACTGGGGCAAAAAATTAAACTTTTTGAATACCAAAAATTACAAGAAACAAAAGAACCAGAAAAGCATTATCCTCGAAGACACAAGCTAGAAATATCTCATACCCAGATAACAAAACCAAAAAATTTCCAATCTTTCAAAAGAAAAAAAACAAAAACAAAAAGAAAGGAACCAGAGAGCACCTTGTTGAATAAACAGATATATTCTGCCATTTGCTATGGTTCCAGCTTCCAGGGGCTAAAGAGAGAGAGAAACCAGAAAGGTAAAGTGAAAGTATAAATAAAAACAGAGCTAAAGCAGTAAAGCGCTCTCTCTCTCTCTCTCTCTCTCTCTCTCCTCTCAAAATCTAGTACTACCCATCAACCCCATTTTGCAGAATAGGCCAGAGGGATGAGAAAAAAAAAATAGAAAAGGCCAAATAGAACTTGACTGAGTTGGGAGCTAATTTTGATTAAGGCCGCGTGGAAAACAAAGACAATTGGTTTTCAAAGAAACTAAAACAGTAGAGTCAGACGCAGCTTCTCTTTCTTGTTCTTGTTGGTCTCTTTCTTTTCTAGATTTCTTCGGCCATTATATTTTATTATTATACGAAATCAAAATTCATAGTTTATTTAACTTCAAATATAAAACGTAATTAATTCTGATTTTTTTAGCAATAATTAATTCTGAATTTTTTCAGCAATAATTAATTCTGTTTTCAGATTAATGGAGTAATTTAGTAATTTTTTTGGTGCTCTGTTTCTTTGGATGGGGTAAATGTTAATAAATACTAATAAATAATAATACAGTATTTGTCGAGCTCGAAAGTCGAGAGAACCCAAACACCGTATAAATAAATTTTTTTTTGGGCCCAAGAACACCGTATAAATAAATCTGACTTTTGCCTTTGTTTGATTTGATTACGTTACGATGTTTGTTCGTTGAAATTTTCAAAAAAAAAAAAATCTTGCAAAAAATTAATTATCTTCCTCCCGTTTAGATTTAAATTTTTAGTTTTTATATACTTTTAATAAATTAATAATAGACAATTATTATAATAAGTATATAATTTTTCTTTTCAATTATGCATTAAAAAAATAATTCAAAATAATTATATCATATAAAATATAAAAAAAATTAAACGTACCATATTATTTGAATAAATGAGATTAATAAAAAAGTTTGTTATAATGAAAAATATTAATATAATAGTAATTGAAAACAATTATCATAAAATCATGTATTTATATTAATACAACTCCTACTTAAAATTTTTGTTGGAAACTGAGATATAAATTCATATACAATTAGGAATATGGTTAAATTAGTTATCATATAATATCAATCCAATTTACATCGGAATAATTAATTAATAATTATAAATTTATTTTAATTTTAAATAAAATAATTTTTTAAATTCAATCAAATTAAGAATAAGGTGAATTTTTTCATTTTTACCTTAAAAGGTATATATATTTTTTTTAGGCAATTCAAAAAAAATTTCGTTCAAAAAATGTTACATATAGGGTATATATATGGATAGATAAAACCTAATAAAATCTTTAATTTATCTTAAAAAATTAAGATTACGAATGTTTTTTGTCTTTTTTTGGCCAAAGAAGATTAGGAAGGTTGACATTGAGAAATAAGTCTTTCAAATCTCATCTATTATTATTGTGAGAGTTTTCACAAATATAATGACAACTAGACTTTAGCCAACGTGGTTTTATTTTATTTTATATATTATTATCTACATAAAATATTTCTTATTTATTATTTATTAAAATAAAACTTTATTTTTTATTTAATATAAAAATTAAATTTTAATTCATTAGTTATTGAAATAAATTTTTACTATCATTAATTTGGTGTTTATGTAAAATTATATATATATACTTTTTATGATACATCTTTTTATATTCATTATAAATTTATGAATTATAATTAAATATATACAATAATTAATATGTTTATAAAATAATTTATTATTATTTTTATTAAACTTATTATTATTAGTTGATTCATTGAAATTCTCATTAATTGCACTTCAATATAATTAAAAATGAATTCTCAAATTCTTAAATTTGTGAGGTGGCATAAGATTATGCAAACACTATCTTAATTTTAGGATTATATATATATATATATGATTATTAAAAGAAAATTACTTTTTATCATATTGTAAATATATAAATCTATTTTGAGCTATCTAATTTTCTATTAATAAAAAAAAATAAAAGGTATTATTAATTAATATTTTATTTTATTTTCAAAATAATTAGATAATAAATAAGTTTATCTCAACACCCTTTTTTTTATTTAACATGTTTTATTTAAAAAATCATTTTTTAGGAATAAAAAAAAATTATTTATTATTAGAAACTTAGTGATATATAAAATCCAATTTTAGGTACTCTAGCTATTGAGAAAATCTATTTTTTCAATCCATTTTTAGTTAATGGATAAATAAAATCATATAATTTATAGGAACATCAAATATTCATATTATTGTTAAACAAAATATATGATAATATTATTTGTCTTTATACTTTTTATTAAAATTGTTGACTTTCAAGACCTTTGTTTTAGCCTTTTAGTTGGCTCTTGTGGTCCGGGACTACAAGAAAATTGCAAGCACGCAGACCTATTCCAACTTCCTTGTTTGAGCTTATCTACATAGATTAAAAAATAGTACTAGTATTAATTAAATATTTATCTATTGAAACTTATTAATGATAGTTGATAATAATTAATACTAATTATTACATTTATCCCTTTATTTATTTCAAGTATTAATTTATTGGGTTAATATAAATTTATAGGCTTCAGACTTCGAGAAGATTGCTCGATTACCATATGTGATGGACCTGGTCTTGCAATTGTTTCCTCCAGCATCAATCACACTATTATTTGGTATAAGATAAAGCGATAAGAAAATAAAAAGTAAAGAAAATTGATTTATTTAGTAGTTATGATTGAGTAAAGTTTTTGAGAAATAAATATCTTCACTTGAGTTTGAGGGAAGTAATTTCTTTAGAAAAAGTTAGGTAAATTTAATTTTCTTAATTAATATAAATATAAATTGACATGTTTATCCTTCATTAAATGGAATCAGGTAAATGAAACTATATATTATTATCTTTTAAGTTATTAATTTTCAGAAATGACAATATAAAATTAAATAAAAAAATTTACTTTCTAAGAAATTATATACAAACTAAATACACAATTACTTATACTTCTTGACTTTTCAGGAAATCTACTTTCTGAAAAATATACTTCTCAGAAAGTAGATCAAGTAATACTAAACAATGAGTTAATATATAATGGACATGGGTCCATGTTGCATCATGGACCAAGCGCCGCATGATACATGTCACGCCCCGAACCCGAAGGCACGTGACCGGCACTAGGAAACGGGAAAGCTTAAGGCTTCCGGAACCCGTAGTAAGCCTGACTGCTCAATAGACGACAAAATTGCAAGGTGACAGCTGTACTGTCACAAACTAAGGGCTATGGGCCCACCTGTTAAGCAAAACCTGGTAAAATTTTCATATTAAAGCCACACAGGGCTATCAACTCAACCGTATTAATTTTCTTATTAAATCACATTAATGCCATTCAGGGCATTTATCTCAATAACATTATTAATATCAATCTCATCATCAGGTTCCTGCTTAACATAAATATTATAACCTCTATAATGAGGAACCTTTGGTTACCTCAAACCTTGACATTTAACAAAATAACAATGCGGAGTGCTAGAGTACTAATAATGTAACACAATATAAAATTAATTACATATCTAAATAATAACATACATTTCACTGCCGAAGAACAATGGCAGGAACAACTCAACATAAACTTGTA
>CATKHJ010107015.1:0-24536 GCA_949750685.1 Vernicia montana | reverse complement strand
AGATGTCTTTATGTATTCATAGTGCATAATTATATACATATATAACATACAGTACATGCAATGCATGATAAGCAGGAAAACATATTAGAAAGTATCACTCACAAACTTGATGAAATTTAATCGAGCTCCTTTGACAACTGGTAGTTAGGAAAACGTCTGAAGCATCCATACTGTACAATAAAGAAAGTACATTAGGATACAGACAATTCTAACTTTAACCCTTAAAACGATACTTAATGACTTATAAGGATTCTGTCGAAATTTCGGCAGAATCTCCCCTATAACTAGGACATTTCCCCACTGAAACATAAGAAATAAACACTTCTAATTATTATTTATAATTCACATCAATCGATTTCAACTCAATGACCCCCTCCTGGGTCTCCAACTTGGCAAACACCATAATCATACATACAATTAATCGTATTATAAGACATCGATTAACATAATTTCATTTAAAAGAAAAATCTTATTTTTAAAGGTAATTTCATATCTAAAAATATCCTTTTTATAAAAAAGTATTTTCTAATAAATTTACTTATATATATAACATCATATTATCATCATTATCAAAAATAAAAATCATTAAATCTTTATAAGAAAAATATTTCATTTTGATACTCAATCAAAGTATAACTTTAAAACTCAAAAATAAATTCACAATATAAAAAAAAAACTTGTTAATTATATAAATTCATATTTCTCATAAATTATTTACTTATAATAATACTCATGAAAATGTTTTAATTAAATTTAACTATACATATCTCGGAATAAAATTACATACTTAAATTAAATTCTATAAAAATCAATTTAGTTCATTATATCCATATATATGTATTAATACATTAAGAAAATATATAAACAACTCATTTTTGATATTTAATGAAAATAACATAAAACTTATAAATCTTTAATTTCATTTATTCAAAATGATTTCATAAAATGATTTATTTAAATTTAACTTAAGACAATATATAAAACTCATATAATTAAATTCATAAAATTTCGTAATATAAAAATTCAACTCAATAATTTCATGGAAATTCATAACAATTCAAATTCATTAATTAATTTAAGGAACATAAATTTATTCATAAATATACAATTACTTTAATTAAATAAAATTCATAAGGTTATTATTTATAGAACTATATATGATTTTAAAACAACATTAATTTTATTCATAATATAAACTTCATATTAATTAATAAACCATCCAACTTAATTCCAATAACACAATAAAATCCGTTCATAATATAAAATCCAATTAATTTATGAATCATTCAATTTAACTCTAATAAATTCGTAAAATCTCATAATCAATTCAAACTATTAATTTAAACCTGAATACATATAAATACATACAAAACAATAGTTTTTCGGGCATTTAAAACACTAAAATAAAATTAATAAATTAGCGTTCTAGGCTTACTAGAGTCGAATCCTCGCGAACTAACTTCAGAATCGCGATGTACGCATGAAATGCAGCTCATTGGAGTTTCTAGATCACCGGCGGTGCATGGGGCCCACTCGCCAGTGACCGGTCGGCGATGTGCCGCCACCAACGGTGGCGGTTGGAAGCGTCGTTCATACCATTTTGTAGATCACCATTTCTTGGTTCCAAATATGTTGGCAGTGTAGCTCAGATCTCCTTGGATTCGCCGGAAAATGCCTCGAAAGACGAGGAGGTCAAAATCTTCTCTCTTCGATTCTGGCGGCTACCGACATCCCCATCGGTCGAGGTGGGTACCAAAATATTTCTAGGATCACAAGCTTCAAAATGGTACTAAGCTCACTTGGAATAGTGATCGGAATCAGCCGGAATCTCGCCTGAAAACCTTCAAACCGAGCGTGCGCCGGTTGTTGCCTTCGGACGCCGCTGGTACACTTGGGGTGGCTGGACGGTGGGCTAGCTAATGGTGGTGGCGATGCAGCCCACCGCTGACTGGAGTTGTGGGTTCTGGCACCCACATCCTCCTCTCTCTCTCTCTCTTTCTTTCTGCACTGACCCAGCAACTAATTGGTCCATTTTTGGACCAATCAGGCTGCAAGTGTTTTTTTTAATAATAATAATAACCTTAAATTTTAATTAATTTAAATTTAAAATCAATATTTTCCAATATTCTTAAAATAATTCTTTAATAATTTAAACAACAATAATTCAAACCATAAATAATTAATTTTACAATTTTTCCCATAAAATATTTTTATTTCATGAAATATCTATATACATAAATTTTTCATTACTATTAAACATATATACATACATTTTTAAAATTATACTAAAAAGTCTAAAATATAAATTTTTATAATTCTTTTAATAATAAATAATAATAATATTTTCATTACCTTAAATACATAACATATATTATTAAATATAAATATATAAACATAAATAATTAAATAATTATATTTTCTTATAAAATACTATTTTTAAAATTTAGTAAAAATCAGGTCATTACAACATATAAGAAACTTCTGCTTTATTTGGCAGTTTGTTAGTAGCACTGATAATATTTTTAATATTCATGAAATATGTTGAGCTCAAATAATTTAAAGAATTTAACTCTGTAATGAAGAGTTATTATGCAAATGCTTGGCAAATGGAGCATGTTTGGAGTTCAAAATAAGATTTGCATGTGAAAATAATTGTATGCACTATGAGGGACGCTTACTCCCCCGTAAAAATAATAGATTCACTTAGAATCTATTTTAGGAAAATAACATGCTTTCGATATAAATTTTGATTTTTAAGCAATAAATTACATTTAAAATGACATTTGATATGTACAATTAATCATGAATGTCATTTTCAGATATGACATAACATTTTATGCTGGATGATCATAGCAGATAATTTATTCATGCTAAAATATGCATATATATGCATTTTATTTAACAATTGATATTATGAAATGAAATTTAAAGCATGAAAAATATTGAAAACATATTTGGAATGGAGTAATTGGCTTTAGAGATTGGTCATAAGAATTTTCGGATCCATAGAGATACATTATGAACCAAAAAAATAGCTTTTTCGTAGTCCGGCTAATTGATTTACTGTAGTTCAACGCGCATTCGAGATGAAATTTTGACAAACAGGCTTCGAATTCGCGATGTACACATGAAATTCAAATTTCTGGGTTTTCAGACTCTCGCCGGCGCGTGGCCGATTGGTGATCGGAGACTTGTCGGAATAAGCTTTTGGACGCGAGGAAGATACCACCAGGAGTGCCTTGATGCCAAGAGTCCAGATCTGTGCTTCACTCGCTCGTACTCATCGGCGTTTGGCTGGAAATGACATGCAAAGCTTTGGTTGGTAATTTTCTGATCTCCCTCTTCGGTGAAGCTTTGGCTGCATGGTGGGTATAGATATGAAGCTGAGGAGGAGAGGAGTCCAGCCATGTAAAAATATATGGGAAAGGACCGTTGGTTTGGCCGAAATCTACAGTTGAAGTCTCGGTGGCCGGAAAGCTTCTTCCCGCGATTGCGTCGCCGTTCGTTGATGGTTCACGTTGCTGTTGGTTCAGCCGAGGTCGTCTGATGATAGGAAAGCCGATGGTGGTGGCTGTGTCAGCCACCTCCATCCGGAGATGGGTGATCTGATACCCACTACTTCATTTCTCTCTCCTCTCTCCCTTTTTCTCTCTCCTCGCAATTTTCTGTTGCTTTTTTTTTTATCTGCTGGTGATCCTTTTTGGTGATAGATGAACCCAAATGTGTTGGATCAATATTGGTGATAACTAGAAAAAATTAAGGTGACCAAAAATGTTGAATCTGGTAAAAATATTGAGCTAGGAACACGGTTTTATCGTGCTGTTTCTCACAGACGGTGTCATTCTGATAAGAACAAATTCTACCTACTAGTTTAGATGAGAGGTTTAGTGAAGGGTAGGACCTACAAGCAAGAGAGAAAGGTCAGAAACTCCCCAGGGGTTGTTCCGGCGAGGATGCTCCAATGCTCAAGTTAGAGAGAGAGAGTAGTGAGAGAATGTGTTGAATGTATGAAAGTGATATGAAAGTTCTCTTTATATAGGAAAGAATGGGAACTCCCCTACGAACACGTGTTGTACCAGTTTAAGCAGGTTACAAGCAGGTCCCTTTTTTGTCATATTAATTCGGATATGCTGGAGTTAGCCCTTTACTAGCAAATGATGATCGTCATAACTCCACACTTGGTGCCAACACAATAATTAGCTTTACCACTCAAGGTGCCACAACAACTAGCTACTCAACATTTCTGCAATCTATAAGAAATGCAGTAAAAAGTGGTAATAGCAATGGCATACCAGTTTTAAGTGCTACAGTTGCTGAATCTAAACATATGACGTCACAATTGGATTGAATGTCATCAATTTATATATGGTTGCTTATCAAGTGGGAGATAATTCATAGTTCTTTAACGACCCTCCTGCTAAAGCATTGACTTATCTTTTCAAAGGCACAAAACAAACCAAGCTTAAATTCAGTGGTAGCTATGATGATTTGAAGGCAAAAAGAGCAGATCGACTCCTGACCCAATTAGGTGTTCTACCATTGTCGGATGATTTGAAAGATGAAACGAAAAGCAAAGCTTGGCCTCTTCTGGTACTGGTAGATTGAAAAAATAAACAGAGTACAAAGAAAATTATTAGCTGGTAAATGCGAACAAAGATGGATAAATAGAAAATTATTGAATATTTAAACATGGCCTCCTCTGGTACTGGTGAGATTGTAGAGGCTAGGGTTTGAGAGGAAGATGGAGAATGAGGTAAAAAAAAAAAAAAAAAAAGTTAACTGAACTCTTGAGATGAAGTAAAAGAAAATTATTGAGATTTTTCATTTATACCACTACATAAAAAGTTAGTGAAAATATATAAAAATCTATTATTTGTAAAAGTGAATGGCTTTTTGAATACATGTTTACTTTTATATATTTTACAAAAGTTGTTGTAATTGAATATATCATGGTTTTTATAGAATTTTTTTTAAAGTCTTCATGATTTCTATAGACTTTTTTAAAGTCCCTATGATTTCTATATAGTTTTTTTAAATCTTTAAAAATTATTATTAAATACCCCTTAATTTTTGTGAAATTTTTAAAAGTTATTATTGAATACTCATAACTTTTTTTAAATCCATTAAAGCTTTTAATTCTCCTAATTCAATACATAAAAGCTGATATGCCATTGATTTTGCAAGTGCCAAGGTAATTGTTTTTCTTTGAACGTTTCATTTGTTAATTGAGTCAATTTCATTGTTATGGTGACATCTGATTCAAGTGCCTGGAATTACATTCATCTGCCACCACCCCAATCTGTAAGTTTAGATACAGTAGCTTTTCTTTTTTACGGTTTGAATCCCTCAAATCCTGCACAATGAGTAAATCTTCAATAAATCATTGGTCAGTGACTTGAATACAATAGAATGGTATGAGAAATTAAATAAGAAGAAATAATCACCTAGCTGATATCGACTGTGCTGTAGAAGAAGTTCTGAATCCTTCTTTACTCTACGTTTGACCTAGCTTACTAACAAGAAGAAATATCACAAAGCAACAAGGCAAAAAGAAAAAATCTACTGACCTTGTCAAGCAAGCAAGTGAAGAAAATGATAGTAATGTTTCTTTCAAGCTCCAATAATCTGAAAACACGAAATTTCATTAGAAATTTGATGTTTAGTGAACATCATTGCTCTTTTCTTCTTTATTCTAACTACACGTGGTATAGACTTCTTAAAGCTGTTGGTCCATCAAACAGCTGTGATGACATTAAGTCAATAACTAAATTCCTTAGCTTTTCTTTCTCTATCAATTTTGCATACCATTTATTTATTGGAATAGTTTTTGATGTTGGTAATGATTTAGAGACCCTATCAGAAAACATAGCCCAGAATCGTTTAGAGTGGAAATAAAGAATCCATATAGCTAACCCCTATTAATTTTGGGATTAAGACTTAATTGAGTTGAGTTGAGTTTATAGAGCAACTAAATCATGAAGGAATGATTTAAATTCAAGCCAAATAAGATCCTTTTTTCTGTACAAAGTTGGATTGTCAATTTTGAGTTGAACTTCAAGCTTGTAGGAAGATTGCTCCACTAATTGAAAGGTATGTGGAGGTCACTGTCTCACTGAGAAATCCTACCGGAACATAAAATTCAAAGATTGTAATATATAGCATTGAAAATCTGAAATTGACAAAAAGGCATGATTGTTACGGTTTTATCTTATGTATTTTGTGGATGTTTCATATATATATTTTCTTATAGTTATTTAAGCATGTCAGTTAGCCCAAAGACAAAGCGTGCTGCATAAAAAATAATGAGAGTATCAATAGATGGCATTCTTGTTTTTCTTTTATGTTCTTTGTTGCTGAGTATAACAATATCTTCTGCAGCTGACACCATAACTACAACTCAATCTATTAGAGATGGTGATTACCTGGTTTCAGCTGGTGGAAGCTTTAGGCTAGGATTTTTTAGCCCAGAGAGTTCCAAGAAACGATACTTAGGTATATGGTACAACAAAGTATCTGTCTTAACAGTAGTTTGGGTTGCTAACAGAGAAATCCCCTTCACCGATTCATCTGGCGTTTTAAACATTACGAATGGAGGAATTCTAGTCCTTTTTAATTACCATGGGAACATAGTTTGGTCTTCCAACTCAACAAGATCAGCTTGGAACCCAGTAGCACAGCTTTTGGATTCAGGAAACCTTATAGTGAAAGAAGAAGGTGATGGCAACATGGAAAATTTCTTGTGGCAGAGTTTTGACTATCCATGTGATACCTTTCTACCAGGGATGAAGATTGGAAAGAACAGAGTAACAGGCCTGGATCGATACATATCATCATGGAAAACACTTGATGATCCTTCTCGAGGTAATTTCACATATGGACTTGATCCTGGTGGGTATCCTGAGGTTGTTGTGAGAGAGAATTCAATTCTACGGTTTCGGATTGGACCATGGAATGGTCTTCGATTTAGTGGGACTCCTCAATTAAAACCAAATCCTGTCTATAAATATGGTTTTGTTCTCAACGAGAAGGAGATGTATTACAGCTATCAGCTTCTTAACAACTCACTTGTTTCAAGGGTGGTAATAAATCAGAATGGCATCGTCCAGCGCTTCACCTGGATTGATAA
Organism: Vernicia montana; assembly: GCA_949750685.1. Taxonomy (NCBI): domain Eukaryota; kingdom Viridiplantae; phylum Streptophyta; class Magnoliopsida; order Malpighiales; family Euphorbiaceae; genus Vernicia; species Vernicia montana. The sequence goes on along the minus strand of CATKHJ010107015.1, from coordinate 17,410 downwards.
AACACAGGGTTGGGCTCTGTATCTTACTGCACAAATTGATAATTGTGACAATTATGCTCGATGTGGTGCATACGGTAGTTGTAACATCAATAACTCTCCAATGTGTAGTTGCTTGAGAGGATTTGTACCCAAAATTCCAAAAGAGTGGGATTTTTTTTTGGCCAGAGATAAAATCCAATATTTATTGATATTCACATTAAATTGTCAACCAAATAACAAATCTTAACCAACAATATGACAATGTTCAAGTATATTTACTGTCCAAGTACATTTGTAAAGTAAAGAATCAACCATAAATTATTAAATAATATCCACACATGAAGGGAATTTGAACTTGGGACCTTTTGATCCCTGCGCCTGTTCGCATTTTGCTTGTTTGGAGACAATTTGTTGGGTAAAATGCATCTAAGGTTACTAAACTTTAAACTGTTTTCTAATATGGTAATTAAACTTTAATGTTTTACAATTTAATCACTAAACTTTAATTTTTTCACTGATGGTCACTAAACCAATTCAGATGAAAAACTCACTGGAAAACTGACGTGACATTTCACGTCACTTGCAAATGCTGACTAAGTTGGACATGTCAGCTTGCCACTTCAGAGTATTAAAATTGTATGCAAAATCACTAAACTTTGTACTGTTTTCTAATTTGATCACCAACTTTCAATATCTTATAATTTGATCACTAAGCCTTAATTTTTTTTTTAGATGCAGGTCATGAAGACAAATCCAGTGAAGAACTCACCAGGATTGACTTCAATCAGCTCATCTCAACGTCAAAAATACAAAAACATGAGCCACTCGTCCTCACTCACCACTTTTTCATCGAAAAACGGTCAAAAGCTTCAATGGTCTCATCTTTTGATCTCCATCTTTGCTCAACCTCAAGCGATGAAATAGGTATAGAAATGAAACTGTAGATGCGGGGAGTTGAATGATACTAAGAACTCTCAAAACAGTGGTCGGAAATGACATAAATTGTCCTTGGATGTGTCGGATTTGTTTTTGTGGCCCTCCTGTGAAAAACAAATTAAAATTTAATGATCAAATTGTAAGAAATTAAAAGTTAGTGACCAAAATAGAAAACAGTATGAAAGTTAATGACTTTGCATGCAAATTTTAATACTCTGACGTGATAAGCTGACGTGTCCAGCTTAGTCAGCATTTGCAGGTGACGTAGAATGACACATCAGCTTTCCGGTGAATTCTTCATCTAAATTGGCTTAGTGACCCGTCGGTAAAAAAAAATTAAAATTTAGTGACCACATTAGAAAACAGTTCAAAGTTTAGTGACCATGAATGCATTTTATCCCAGTTTGTTTGGCACTTGGTTTTGTTATATATCTAGGCAGGTATATATTTCCTTTGATAAATACATATACGGTTTAATAGAAAAATTTAGCATTTTTTTTTATAATTTTATTGTAAACTTTCAATTTTCATAATTTCGTATAAAATTAAGATAGAATTTACTAATGTTATAAGTCTAAATGTGTTTATTTTGTTATACACTATATAAAAAAATTAAAATAATAAAATATTTTATATCAATATAGCAAAGTTACTATTCTACGCGGTTGCTTCTCTGTTCCACCGACGGTGATTTGAGTGGAAAGAAAATGGCTGAAAATATCGCTGATTCCACACGACAATGGTAATTTTCCTTTTTCTTTATTTTTTATTATTTGTGTTAATGTGAATACTTTGGTCAACAATCTCACCTCCTCACCTCCTTTGTGGACTTCTAACACCACCTCCATGTGCACAACTAACAACCTCCTACATCCAGCTAATTCACCCTTCAATCAAGACTTGAACATTGCTCCATTAATGTCATCTGTTCCTTATAAATACCATGCATTTCTTCTCTTGTAAACACATAACAAAAATATATAAAATACAATTCTTTCTCTTCCTTTCTTTGTTGTTAAAGTTCTATCATGGTATCAAAGCCTAAAAGCTCATTAAAGTGAATTCTCCTCAGAAAATTCAGTTTGTTTTTCAGTCTCCTCAAATCTGCCCTCCATCACCTCTGCATGCACACATTAATTTTTTTTTTCTAACCATACCATCACAAAGAACTAATCACCAGAAGAAATTCAAGACCAAGTGCACCCCAAACGGCCGCCGGATGCGCCCTCACGCGCCGACTGAAGATACTGCGATTGAGTCCACTCACTCCACACGCCCCATGCGTTGCTGGAGGTTAAAGACAACGCCATGTGGCACCACATCATCATCACACCCAATCAGATCATGTCATGTGGCACACATCAGCAACTAGTGCCCAGTCATAAGCTACGTCATCGACACGTGTCCTACTAAAATTCTGACACGTGTCGCCACGTCAGCCAAAGTGGGGTCCACATTTGCTCCTAACCCTGCCTAATTCACGCTCTAACCTGACCCGGTCCGTGCTCTGGTCCTGCCCAATCTACCTCTTGGTTCAGCCTTTGACCGAACCGGTTCAGTCTACTTTGACCGACCGGTTTTGAACAAACCCATACTGGTTCTTGAAGTTTTTGGGCCTTATCCATTTTTAAGGTCTGTTTTGCCAAATTCAGCTTCTATGTTTGTTTTTCTAAATTGGTCCTATATTTTCTACATTATTTTCTCTATTTTGCTGCACAAATGGCTTCTGAAAATTCTCAGCATCTTTCTTCATCTCTGGTCCAACCAATTACAACTATTTTTGATGGCACCAATTATGATTTATGGTCACAAGAGATGTGTAGCTTTCTGAAAGGCCGTCTTTAGTGGCGTTATGTAATCAGTGGACATTCCCAGCCAACAAAAAATACTGATGAAGATGATGTAAAATTTATGGAACGACTAAAGTAGTGGGATGGAAAAAATATCAAATCTTGACATGGTTCCGTAACACCTGTCTTTTAGGAATTAAAAGCGAATTTCATCTTTTTAACACTGCTTGTGAGGTTTTGAATTTTCTAAAAACATGATATTCTATTTTTGATGATGTGCATCAATTCCATCTTTATCGTCTCCTCCATCGGCTTCAGCAGCAAACTAATCAGACAATTCATAACTATGTTTCTGAACTCCAAACCATCTAGGATCAATTATCCACTTGTGATCCTCAATGGTCTGACCCTGCCTATGCAAAGCCTTTTTTGGATTTTCGCGACCGTCAACGTATTTGGCATATACTTATGACTGTTCGTCCAGAATTTGAATTTGTTAGTACTTCGCTCCTACATCGTACTCCATTACCCAAATCGGATGTTGTAATCAAGGAATTATTTTCTGAGGAAACTCGTCTTCATACACTCCGTACAGAGCGAACCTTTCCATCATCAGATGTCATTCTTGCCACTCCATCCGATTCTTCTACACAGGTATCTCAATTTACTACTGCTCTGGCTACTCCTACAGGGTTTCCTCGCATTATCTTTTGTAATTATTGCAAGAAACTCGAACATAAAATAGCAGATTGTCACAAGCGACCTCAAAATCAATAATCTTCTGGATCTGGCACTGTCAACTATCCCTCTTCAAATACTTATAGACCCAACTCCTCTGTAAGTACTTATGGACCTAGCCGCTCTCTCACCACTGCTGTTGCTATTGAGGAATCTTCTGCTACTTCCTCTCCCACATTCACTTTACAGGACATTCGACCATTCTCCAACAAATACAGACTCCCTCTGGTGTGTCTTCTTCATCTGTCCTCTCTGTTACCCCAGGTACAACTTCTTCATGGTTTTTTGATTCTGCATGTTGCAATCACATGACATCTAATCAGTCCTTATTTTCTTCTATGTTTGTACCCACTTTTCCACCTATTATTCATATTGCTGACAACTCTATTCTATCTGTTCCTAAAATTGGCACTGTTTCCACATCTAATATGTCTTTGTCTAATACCTTCTTTATTCCTAAACTATCATTAAATCTTATTTCTGTTGGTCAACTATGTGAACTTGGTTTTAACTTACATTTCTCGAGTAATGATTGTATTGTGTAGGATCCAAGGACGAAGGAAATCCTTGGGACAGGGCGTAAAGTGGGCCGACTGTTTGAGCTCAAATCTCTTTGTTTACCATCTAATAATATTGTTGCAGCTGTATCTTCTACTATTTAGCATTCCCATTTGGGACATATCTCTAGTTCTAGGCTTAAAATGTTAATTTCTACTGGTCATTTGGGTGATGTCAATAATGAATATTTTGATTGTGTTCCTTGTCAGTTATCTAAAAATCATACCTTGCCATTTAATTCAAGTACTACTACTTCTAATGCACTTTTTGATTTGCTACACTCTGATGTTTGGGGACCAGCCCCCCATCCTACTATGGGTAGTTCTCGTTACTTTGTCATTTTTGTTGATAATTTTTCACACTATACATGGATATATCTTTTGAAAAATAGATCTGAAATACCTCAAATTTATATTTAATTTGCTTCCATAGTAAAAACTCAATTTTCATGTCAAATTAAAACTCTTCGTACTGACAATGCTATGGAATATAAAGATTATGTTTTATATGAATTTTTATCTCAAAATGGAACCATTGTACATAGATCTTATCCAGGAACATCTCAACAAAATGGTAGAGCATAACACAAATACAAACATATTTTAGATATTGTTAGAGCTCTTCTTATTTCTTCCTCATGTCTGAAATCTTTTTGGAGAGAAGCTTCCCTCACTGCCGTATACACCATTAACAGAATTCTCACTTCCACCATTGGTAATGTTTCTCCTTATAAACAGCTCTATGGTTATGCACTTGATTATCAGTCTCTTCGTGTCTTTGGCAGTGCATGTTTTGTTCTTCTTCAGCCCAATGAACATACAAAATTAGAATCACGAGCTAGATTATATTGCTTCTTGGGATATGGAATTGAACATAAGGGTTATCGTTGTTGGGATCCTCTTTCTCAGCGTCTTCGTATTTCTCATCATGTTACCTTCTGGGAACATAAAATGTTTCCCACTCTTTCATCCTTTAAAGTTCAGAATGTTTCTTCTTCTTTTCTAACAGATCCTTCTATTATTTTTCCTGACGATTCTTATTCAGAACAGCTTAGCTCAGACAATGTTGGCTCCTCTACACTTGCTCCCATAAACTCTTCATCGTCTCAAGATCCTTGCCATTCAACATATATTGCCTCATCATCTTGTCCACCACCTGCTCCTTCCTCTCCTCGTCACAACACTCATGTAAGGCAACCTCCTATTATTCTTCAAAATTATCATTATTATTATACTATTGTTTCCCTCTATTAACCCAAAAATTATCGTGAAGCTAGTACTAACTCTCTTTGGCAAAAAGCTATTGGCAGAAGAACTTCAGGCTCTTACACATACTCATACCTAGGTTATGGTAAAGTTACCACCAGGGAAATCCATCATTGGTTCCAAATGAGTCTACAAAATCAAGATTCGAGAAGATGGTTCAGTTGAACGCTACAAAGCCAGACTTGTAGCTAAAGGATTTACTAAAGAATATGGCATTGATTATGAAGAAACATTTGCTCTTGTGGCTTGCATTACTTCTGTTCGCAGTCTTCTATCCATTGTTGTTATCAAATAGTGACAATTATTTCAAATGGATGTCAAAAATGCCTTTATCTACGATGATCTAAATGAAAAAGTCTATATGCAACCTCCTCCTGGCTATGACCATTCTCCTAATACAGTTTGTCGCCTTCGAAAAGCACTTTATGGATTAAAACAAGCTCCTCGAGCTTGGTTTGCTAAATTTAGTTCAACTATTGGAGAAATTGGTTTCCAATCCAGTCCCTATGATCATGCTTTGTTCATTTGATACACCAATAAAGGTTGCATCCTTTTTCTTTTGTATGTTGATGATATGATAATAATTGGCAGTGATTTACAAGGCATCAGAGATCTTAAATTATTTTTGAGCAACAAATTTGAAATGAAGAATTTGGGGCAGCTCAATTATTTCCTTGGTCTAGAAGTCTCATCTGATTCCACTGGCTACTATTTGTCTCAAGCTAAATATGCTACAGATATTTTTTCTCATGCTGGAATCACATATGAGAAAATTTCAAACTCTCCAACTGAGACAAATTCTCACTTCTCTACCACTGATGGTACTCCTCTAAATGATGGCACTCTATATCGACAACTAGTTGGCAGTCTTGTGTATCTCACAGTCACTCGCCTTGATATTACTTATGCAGTTTATTTAGTCAGTTAGTTCATGTCTGCTCCTCACACAACTCATTTTGTAGCAGTACTTCGAATTCTACGATATATCAAAGGAACTTTGTTCTATGGCTTACATTTTTCTAGATCTTCATTTCTAAATTTGCAAGCCTACACTGGCGCTAATTGGGCTGGAGATCCTACTAATTGTCGTTCAACTACTGGCTATTATTTCTTTCTTGGTCACTCCCTCATATCCTAGCGTAGTAAAAAGTAAAGTATTGTATCCAGGTCTAGCACTGAAGCTGAGTATCAAGCGCTTGCTGATGCTGCTTCTGAACTCATTTGGCTTCGTCGGCTTCTTCAAAATATGGGTATTAAGTAGTCATCTCCTACTATATTACATTGTGACAATCGTAATGCTATTCAGATTGCTAATAATGATGTTTTTCATGAACGCACTAAACACATTGAGAATGATTGTCATTTTGTACGTTATCATATACTACATGATTCAGTCAGGTTACTATCAGTATCCTCAATTGATCAAACTGCTGATATTTTTACTAAAGCTCATCCACCTCAACGCTTCCGTGATCTTGTTAGCAAATTTCAGATGGCTAATCTTTTCACCATCTTTAGTTTGAGGGGGAATGTTAATGTTAATACTCTGGTCAACAATCTCATCTCCTCACCTCCTTTGTGGACTTCTAACACCACCTCCATGTGCACAACTAACAGCCTCCTACATCCAGCTAATTCACCCTTTAATCAAGACTTGAACATTGTTCCATTAATGTCATTTGTTCCATATAAATATCATGCATTTCTTCTCTTGTAAACACGTAACAAAGATGTATAAAATATAATTTTTTCTCTTCCTTTCTTTATTCTTAAATTTCTATCAATTTGTATTTGGTAATTGATTCATTTGTTTTTGACTTTTTAAATTGTACGATTTTCTTGAAAATTAAATAATAACAGATCAATTTGACGGATATATATGGTAGATGGATATCAGATAACAATATCATTAATTACTAATTTATAATTAAAAAATTGACAAATAAAGCATAATTTCAAATTTATAGGACGGATTAATATTTAATAATGATGCCAGTCATTGACGGAAGGAGGAGGGAGGGGCACCGTGCCCCATCCTTTAAAATGTGAATTTTTTTTAGTGTAATTTATAAAAAAATAAATTTTAAAAAATTAACCATATATTAGATATGAATCCTTATTTTAAGTGAAATTTTTCTATAAATATATAGAAATTGTCAAATTATTATATATAATACTTAAATATAAATTATGATATAAAAAATTTGATACCTTAAAAAGATATTCTGGCTCCGTCATTAATGCCATTGTAATACATTTTCATTTTAATGTCAGGCTTCTAATGGAGAAGAATAATGAATTGTAATGCTTCTGAAACATTATTATAAAAAATTAGCATTGTAATCAATCTTAATATCGTACAAATAAGTGGAGATTTGTATTACCTTCTAGTGCTTGATGTTTATAATATGGGAAAATATCTCATGCACATTGATTAAATACAAACATATTAAGTGATTAATATAAAAATGGACTCCGCAAACTTAACAAGTTAGCATTTAAATTTGATTCTTCTAAATTTATATTAAAAACTTAACACTTGACAAAATCTATTATAATTATCAATCTTGTTAATATTTAAATAAACATATAAAAAGATAATGCTAAAATTCCATTGATTTTTCTCATTTCCCACCTCATTGATAGGAACTACATTTTGAATTTCAAGTAGTTTTGTCTGACATTTGAATATTATATTAATTCTAGTATGGGCAAAGTTACCTAATTTCAAAATAAAAATATGTTCATTTTCTACAAGTTCACATTGTTCATGTTTTATTGATTAGGAAATTCTTTGTCAATTAGGAAGATTTCTTGTCTTCTTTTCCCTTTTTTATAGTGATTTTACAATTGATATCATTCATAAAATATATTAATTGTATAAATTTATCATTGAAACTGTAATATTATAATTAGACTAAATTCTTCAGTTGTGAAAAGAAATGCAATAAGACGAGAAGCAAAGAACACCAATGGAAAACTTTACCATATTCTTTTTCTGCTTCTCTTTTACCTCCACCTTCACAACATCCATGTCCTTGGACACTATAGCTCCAACTGAAACTATTAGAGATGGTCAGATAATAGTTTCAGCTAGTGGTAGCTTTAAACTGGGGTTTTTCAGCCCAGGAGCTTCCAATTATCGATACCTGAGGGTGTAGTACAAAAAGATATCGAATGATACTGTTGTCTGGGTTGCCAATAGAGAAATCCCACTCGCTGATTCATCTGGAGTCCTAAAGTTAAATGATAGTGGAATTCTTATTCTTCTCAATCAGAATAATACAATTATTTGGTCTTCCAGTTCATCAAGAGTAGAGCATAACCCAGTTGCATAGCTTTTGGATTCAGGAAATCTTATTATTAGAGATTGATAAGAATAAATCTTATCTGCTAGTGTAGATGAGGATCTAGTGAAGGGTAGGACCTGCAAGCAAGAGAGAGTGAGGTGAGAAACTCCCCGGGGGTTGTCCCGGCAAGGAAGCTCCGACACTCAAGTTAGAGAGAGAGTAGTGAGAGAATGTATTGAATTCCATGAAAGTGATATGAAAATTACCTTTATATAGGGGGAGAATGGGGACCCCCTCTACGGGCACTTGTCCTGCTAGCTTAAAGCAGCTTATAAGCAGGTCACTTTTTGATTGTATCAGAAGCCCCCCAGTCCCTAGTCTGATCGAGACTTCTGAAGAGCGGGCTAAGGGAGTCGATACATCTTTTCATTGCTTGTGATTCATCTCTACTATTGCCATTTTAATTGCATCTGGTGAGCTTGATATAAAAGTTGCTAGATGCTTGGGGCAGTTGGATGCTCATGTGATGAGGCAAGCTGAAGAGCTCGATATAAAGGCAGTTGGGTGCCTAAATGATGATGCGAGGTGAAGAGCTCGATTTGAAGGCAACAGGGTGCCTGAAGGATGATGCGAGCTGAAGAGCACGATCAGAAGGCAGCAAGGTGCCTGAATGATGATGCAAGCTGAAGAGCTCGATCTAGAGGTAGCAAGGTGGATCAGGGTGCCTGAAGGATGATTTGAGCTAAAGAGCTCGATCTGAAGGCAGCAGGGTGTCTGAAGGATGATGCGAGTTGAAGAGCTCGATCTGAAGGCAGCAGGGTGCCTAAAGGATGATGCGAGCTGAAGAGCTCGATCTGAAGGCAGTAGGGTGCTTGAATGTTGATGCGAGCTGAAAAGCTCGATCTGAAGGTAGCAGGGTGCCTAAATGATGATGCAAGCTAAAAAGCTCTATTTGATGGCAGTTCGATGTATGAACAGAGATGCGAGCTATGTTATTGCCACATCGTGGTATGGATTTATGATCTTCAATGGTCTTCAGGTCTTCGTTGCCATTATATGTGGACTTATAGATTCCTAATAGCTTCAAATCTTCATGTCCTCCATTCATCAAATAAATGTGCCTTCTTTAGAAAGGTCTTAGAGAAAATTATAGCTCACTGGGAGGCCTTAAAGAATTTGCCTCACTAATAGAGGAGGACTTTGTAAACTCTCGAAGCCCCCCACTTTCTGATAGAGGTCTTCGAATATCTTGCCTCATTAATCGAGGGCTTTATAATAATGTGCCTCGGATGAGGGCTTTAGATAATGTGCCTCGTCACTCGTGGCCTTAGATAATCATATGCCTCACGTAGAGGACTTTAAATATTTGTCTCGCTCAGAGGACTTATATAATAATCTGCCTAGACTGTTGAGGATTGAGAAGTCTGACTCGCCAGGAGGTCTTTTATAATAATTTGCCTCGACTTATCGAGGACTTTATAATAATATGCCTCATCGGATGAGGGCTTTGAGAAATCCTATTTCGTCAATTGAGGATTTTAAAAATTTCTTTCGCCGAAGAAGTTCTTCAGAGTCCATGAAGAGATGGTAATGAAGTGAAGCTCTTTAGGGGTTAAAGCTTTTTAGCATGAAGCTCTTTGACCCAGAGTCTTCTTTTAATCTTTTGATCCCTTGGGTTGCTCTTTAACTGAGTCTTTTTCTTAAGCCTTAGGTGAAGCTCATTAGATTCTTTGAGAGATCAGTATTCTTAAAGGTCCAATACCCAAATTTTTTTAAGGCTCGATTTTTCTTCAGATGAATTGTTTCACAACCGAAGGCTTAAAAGCCTACCTCACTTAGAGGATTTTATATAATTTGCCTCATCGAATAGATATGCGAGCTAAGGAGCTCGATATGGAGGCATCAGGGTGCCTGAATAGAGAGGCGAGCTGAAGAGCTCGATATGGAGGCAGCTAGATGCCTGAATAATAATGCGAGCTGAGGAGCTCGATATGGCGGTAGCTGGGTGCTTGAATAATAATGCGAGCTGAGGAGCTCGATCTGGAGTAGCTGGGTGCCTAAATAGAAATACGAGCTGAGGAGCTCGATCCGGAGGCAGCTGTGTTCCTGGATAATAATACTAGCTGAAGAGCTCGATCCAGAGGCAGCTGTGTGCCTGGATAATGATACGAGCTAAAGAGCTTGATCCAGAGGCAGCTATATGCTTGGATAATGATATGAGCTAAAGAGCTCGATATAGAGGCAGCTGGGTACCTGAATAGATATGCGAGCTGAGGAGCTCGATCTGAAGGCAATTAGGTGCCTAAATAGAGATATGAGCTGAAAAGTTTGATCCAGAGGCAGTTGTGTGCCTGGATAATGATACGAGCTGAAAAGCTCAATCTGGAGGCAGCTGTGTGCCTGGATAATGATACGAGCTGAACAGCTTAATCCGGAGACAGCTGTGTGCCTGGATAATGATACGAGATGAGGAGCTCGATTTGGAGGCAATTAGGTGCCTTGTATAGTTTTTGTAGTTAAGTAGCTTATGTGGAGGGCTGAGAATTGCTTTTATGTTTGTCTTTAATTTTGTTTGTATTTTTGCAGACTTTATTAGCTACTTCTTTTCCCCAATTCGAAGAAGGAACAAATTGTTGTTTCCTTTGTCTCACTTGGAGAACTGATGTCCCGAAACGCACACTGACAAACTACAAGTGCACAGGTCATTATCAAGTAATAAAGTGATGAGTGAGTATCGTTTCCCACGATGAATGTTTATAAGTACTAGCACAAACTTCAACTATTGTCTAGTGAATAATTAATCAAGAATAATTAAAACTAAACTAAAACGTGAGAAGATTGATAAATATAAACAAGAGTAAAGCTATCTAGATATGAATCCCCCTAGCCTCTCATAAATGTCATGAAAAAGGGAATCAATTAATCAAACAATGCATTGAATTGACATTCCACTAATTTAGATTAAAATCTCTCTCGAGCGATTTAATCCTTAATCCCTAGGTAAAGAGCAAGGAATCTCTTCTCAAACACAATCAAATAGTTCATGCATTAAGAATAAGGAACAAAATGCCAAAGGATCCTGTAGGTCTATCTCTAGCACCCCAATCAATCCTCAACTCCTATGAGTGATCAATCCATATTAAGGTATCTTTACTCATTTAACATGGAAACAATAACTAATTAACAAGTTAACAATTTCCAATTAGAATAATAAGATTTATCATAGAAATAGGACAATCAAAGATGAATTAATCAAATCTTATATTATTCAATCCATACAATCAAGAACTAGGGTTCATCAATATCTAGATAGAAAACAATTAGTTCACAATAGAATTTAAAGATAATAAATAAAAGAAAGAAGAAATAAGGAATCTCAAACCATCCATGGATGATGTTGAAGAAATCCCCTCTTCAATCCTTGATTTCCACTTCAAATCTATACAAAAATGGATCTTTAATCTTGATTTATACTTCAATCTCTCGAAAAATAAAAGTCCTAAACTATCTTCGAACCAAGGGAACTTAAGAATTCCTAGCCTCACGGCTAGGGTTTTCCCTAGACCTCCCAAAAACTCCCTTTCTTTTTCTGCTCGCAGCTTTATATAACTTGCTGAATTTTTCGTTCCCAAGGTGGTGGGTCACGTGGTGGCTTAAGGGGCATTTTAAGCAGAAACTCCAGTAGGTTCCCACAATGTGGCCCACAGCCATGGGTCACGTGGTGGGTTAAGATGCCATTTTTTTAGCTGAGATCCAATAGCTTCCCACGGCCTGGGGCACCGCCGTGGCTCACCCCGTGGCTTCCAAATTTTCACACTTAACTAATTTTTCACCCTTATAGACCTGATTTCTTTTGTTTTCGCTTCTTAGCTTTGTAGTTTCTTGATAGATTGATCCATGGCTCCTAAAACATAAAAGAATTCTGAAAACACACTAAACAAAAAAATTAAACTCAATTTAAGGATAAAATACATTAAAAACAAAGGGTAAAATGTAGTTATTTAAGCACTATGAACCCTCAATTTTGCATCCCTAAGATACTGCCGCAGTTTGATACCTGCTAAATTTTGTGCGCTACGCAGAGCCGGTACGGCGGTCTCGCTAGCCGGTTAGCGGGCAGGGGTCAAGGGGGCAGCGCCCCCTCGAAAAAATGGATTTTCATGCATAATATTACAAGGAGACTTACATTTTTTCGACCCCGACCAGACTTTTTGTACCAGACAGTACCTTTCCAAAACTGACCAGATTTTCTCCATAACTGATTGCCAAAATGTCCGATAATTAATTTCGGATCCACCACCACTGACTGGCAATTTTTCAGACTTCAGAATAGCCCAAAAACTGACCCGAAAGATCCGAAAAATGACCCGAATGTCCCGAAAACTGACCTAAAAGACCCGAAAACTGACCCGAATATCTCAAAAATCCAGAACCAGCTCAGCCGACGGTTCCGCGAGCCCCCGGAAGGCTTGGCGGCTCCGCCAGGGAGTGTTTTGCTGCCTCGGGCGGCGTACCCATACACTGCACCCTAAAATTACCTTTTTGCCCTCCTTTATGTGAAATTTCAAATTTACTCCTACCTTTTTTCTGTTTTTTGGACCATTTTTGATCTTTTCACTCAACCTCATTTTCTTATAAATAACCCCCTCCATTTCATTTCAAAACACACCAAAAAAAAAAAAAAATTTTTGTTGATTTTTCTAATTGCTTTCTCCTCTCTCTCTCTCTCTCTTTTCGGCGGCGCTGCCAGGGAGCGTTTTGCTGCCGCCGGCTGCACCTCGGGCGGCGTACCCATACCTTGCACCCCAAAATTACCCTTTTGCCCTCCTTTTTGTAAAATTTCAAATTTACTCCTATCTTTTTTTGCTTTTTGGACCATTTTTGGTCTTTTCACTCAACCTCATTTTCCTATAAATATCCCCCTCCATTTCATTTCAAAACACACTAAAAAAAAAAAGCTTTTGTTGATTTTTCTAATTGCTTTCTCCTCTCTCTCTCTCTCTCTAATTAGCTTTTACTCCCTCCAATTAATTAGTTAGTTAATTAAAAATTAATTTTAATTAACTAATTAATCTTTTTTTTTAAATTCTCACCCACTCTCAATTAATTAATTAATTAAAAGTCAAATTTAATTAATTAATTAATTCCTTTTTAACTAAAATTTTCACTTAAGTGGTTAATTAATCCTTTTAATTAATCATTTTTAATTAATTAATCTTTTTAATTAATTAAAATTTGAGTAATTAAATCAAATCTTCCTTTTTCAAAATCAATCTTATTTTCCGAAACGGAATTCCGCTATGGTAAAATCACTCACCCTCCACCAACTAAAAAGAAGGTATAATCTCTTATCTTCAATCAAACCCCAAACCAAATCAAACCAATCAAATATGACCGATTTTTAAACCCCCCCCCCCTTCCACCTCATAGTGGAATGAACTACGTGAGTTTTGATCCTCATTCAGTAGGGTACGTAGGCACGCTTGGAATCTGAATCTAAGCCTCAAATCCAAATCTTAACCAATCCCCTTCCCCTTTTTATTTTAAATGTCAATCCATTGTAAATGTAAATTTTAATTAATGTTATTAGTTATTATTTTAGAGTAAAGGAGCGATCTTGTGATTTTCCTAGTACCCATAAGGGCTAGAGGAAATACTCTCATTTACTTGTGATTGTTTAAATACTCGCTCTTTAAATACTTGCTCTTTATTTTTTATCTATCTCATAATTATGCCATGCTCATGCATTATGAATTGTCATCAATATCCGTCATCCATGAAATCATTTTTCAAAAAGGTCAAATCGAATTTAAATGCCAAATCAAAATTATTCAAAACCAAAAACCTAGTCCCCGAGGCCAAACTTAGTTCGAAGATTAGTGGTTTTATCTTTGGGTAAATTAATCAAAAGATTAATAAATTGGAGTCAAATGGGTTTTTCCTTAATTTTTCCATTTAAAATAAATTAGAGTGGCGACTCCCGAATCCTTTTCGAAAAATCAAAAATCAATTTTCTGAGGCGATAGCCGCTTCCAATTGTGAGCACCAAAACTTGTTCCTTAACCTCCCTTAAAAATCGCTTAACCTTTCCTTAAGGCATTTCCGAGCGAGGAGAGGGGCGTTCGGGCGAGGCCTCACAGTTGAAAACTCCACTGGGGACTAATTGCCACCCTTTTTCAATAAAAGGAAAGCAAATAAGATGATTACTATCTGGTTAAAACTTTTTTAAAAAAAATCTCCATTTGACATTTAAATTTAATTAGACTTTCATGCATCACTTTGCATAATAAAGGCTCCTTGCCTAGCTCTAGATTTAGGAAAAATTTTGGATGGCAAGTAGCATTGGCTCGGCAACTCTCTTTGAGTATGTTGGGAGATAGCGAAAGCATTCCACCCCGCGACGAATTCCCGATCATTTCAGTGGTGTAACGAGTAATTCGTACTGTTGGACCCACGCGAGTCTCTTTGACTCACATGTGGTTAGGTATATCGATGCTCTAGTGGGACGGGGACCCTAAACCAAGCCACCTTTCACCCTTATGCATATAAAAGCCTTAGCCTTTGACCTTAGGTTCCGTGAACCATAATAAATCAAAGCTTGTGCATATACCATGAAACCTTTTTGTCATGCATCATGCCATTAACATGCATGCATTCATAAGAAACTCGAGAAATAGAGTCTTCTCACCTTGTATACAAAACTGGTGGTCCGTCACCCAAATAAATTTTCAACCAATAATCTTGGTGTAGGGAATCCTTTTTATGATGTACCGTTGCATCTGTTTACCCTTTCCAAGTGTAAATTCTTACCCTTCCTTTTCCTTTTCTTTTGAAGGTACAAATTGCCAACACCTCTGACCAGGATGCTATGAACACCTTTTTCGCTAACCTCCTCAAGAAGCAAGAGGAATCCTTCCAAAATGCACTCACTACTGCCTTGAAAACACAAGTAGACACCTTCACTAATGCTTTCACCACTCAGTCTGCCAACTTCACAAACGCTTTCAACACTCAGCATCAATCCATCCTTAACCAAGTTAGGAAAATGACCAATACCACTGCCTCTCTTCCTCCTACTCATGTCGAGCCTACTTCCACTCAGGCCGGCACAAGCTGTGCTCCCACTTTTACTCCTCCTCCCATTATCGATCTGACTGATAAGGAAAAGGCTCCTGAAACTCCTACTTCTCCCTCTCTGGACTTGAATGCTACTGTTCCATCCCCCGCCACAAATCCTTTTCAGAGTGGGGACTTTTACAGCTTTTCAGAAGCCAAGAAACTGATGTAGAAATTTGAGGCTAAGGAGAGGACCCTGAAAAATATAAAGAAACATGAAGACATGATAGATGTCGATTCTTTAGCTCTCTTCCCTAATGCACGGGTTCCTCCAAAGTTCAAAATGCCTGCCATGGACAAATTCAATGGAACCACATGCCCCAAAACTCACCTGAAAATGTATGTGGGTGCCATGAGACCATTTGGAATGGATGACGAGCTCCTTGCTCAGTTGTTCCAATAATCCCTTACTAGAGCTGCTGTAAAATGGCTACTAGATCTCGATCAGAACTACAAAAAAGTTGGGATGACATATGCAATGCATTTGTCAAGCAATACCATTATAACATCGAGGTGGATGTCACCCGTCGAGATCTGGAAACAACTAAGCAGAAATCAGAAGAGTCCTTCACTGCGTTCCTTACAAGGTGGAGGACCAAAGCAGCGCAAATGGTGAACCGCCCGTCGAAAGAAGAGCAGATTGACATCATTATCAAAAATCTCCTCCCTTAGTACCAAGTCCATCTACAAATTCAGTATCTCGCAGACTTCAGGGCTCTCATCGCCACCACTACCAAGATCGAGAATCTGATCCAATCAAGACGAATAAAGGATGAATCCTCTAGTTCGAGGTATCACAAGAATAACAATTACACAACCAACTCCACCGCCCAAAGAGGAGGGGACGTAAATGTTGTCTCTTATCACTAGCCGATGAGGTTAGAGTCAAGGAGGACTTTCTCCGAGCTAGGCATGCCCTTAGCATCGTTTACAAAAAAGCCCTAGAGGCTCATCTGGTTAAGCCCTTAGAACCACGAGCTCCTCTAAACCCCTTGCCCAAAGGCTACAATGCAAACGAGCATTGTGATTACCACTGTGAAGCGGGACACAAGAACGACGCATGTAAGGCTCTAAGACACAGAATTCAGGACCTCATCGACAACGGAGACATCATTGCTCCCAAGCTAAAGCCTAATACTGCCACCAATCCTCTTTCGAACCACTGAGCTTATCCAACAGTCCCATCCTCCAACCAATAATTGGTACTTTGAGAAGGGTACCGGCCTTGCTATACCCGAGACCTCTCAGTCCATGTCCGAGTCTGAGTCCTTTGAGTCTATGTCTTCCGAGTCTAAGTCGAGTCCACTGAGTTCGTCCGAGTCTTTTAAGTATGTTTCTGAATTCGGGTCTATCGAGTATTTTAAGTCTGTTTCTGACTTCAGGTTTATCAAGTCTTCCTTTCTGAGTCTATATTTTGCCTTCCAGGCTTATCCTTTAATGTAACCCATGGTAATGGGAATTTTATCAGTAATGAAAAGTTTTGAATCTTCTATTTTGCTTTACTTCTTCTGATTTCATCATTGAATAGGACATCTAAAAAAAATTAAAAATTAAAAATTAAAATGAAAATTAAAAAGGCAAAAGAATCAATTAAATATGACACAGAGGAAAAAACCAAAAGTCACATACATTGTATCTGCATATCATGACAGGCAGGCATTAATCAAAGGGCTCGTATTTTTCCTAGACTGTTTTGCGTGGAACTCAAGGACATGGTAGACTCAAGCATCATGGTTCA
>CATKHJ010106971.1:0-16333 GCA_949750685.1 Vernicia montana | reverse complement strand
ATATGTTACAAGCCCATATTCAATTAAATTATGTTTGGATATGTAATTAGTGAGTTTTGGGCCTGTTTTGTATTAGGTATAAGCCCAAAACGAGATCAACTTATTTTCTTGATTAGGAAGTCTTAGTTGTTTGGGAAATCTGATTTCCTTCAACAACTAGTAGATTTTTAGGATTTTGTAACCTAGCTAAGTCACTATAAATACTTAGCTAAACATTCAATAAAAAATATCATAGATCAGTTTATTCCAAAAATATTGAGTTTTATTGCTTGTGAGAGTTTTCTCAATTTTGGTTCTTGCATAGAATCAAAAACTAAACTTCAAAGTTAATTACTTTGTTTTGTTCACAACATACCAAGGTTCTTTGACACAGGTTCGTCATTGGGTTAAAGGTTCTTATTTCGAACTTGATTTGGCTTTCTAAGGGGTCGCTACTAAGCGTAAAGGTATTAGGTCTCAAGGCAGGTCGCTTGGGGTTCGTATCACAAATATCACTTTCAATTCACTAAGAATGGCCTCAAAAACTGCTGCTGTTGATTTTTCTATCTCATTGCTCAAACAATGGTACAACACAGCCTCTGTGGCTCAAAAGAAGGATTTCCAGATTTGGGAGCAAAACTTGAAGCCTGCTAATGGTGAATTTGAGATATACATTCCCAATCCCAATGAAAGGATCTTGGTGGATGGTAAGATAGATACTGAGAAGTCCCTGAGTGAATTACCAAAGAGCTCTTGCAACTATATCTTCTTCCATCAACAAATGGTGGTTGGGTTAAGGTGGCCCCCTTCTCCCTTTATGACTGCTCTCTTCAACCATTACTAAGTAAACCCTATGGTGCTTCATCCGAACTCCATAAGGAAAATGTTTTTCTTTGAAGTGATTTGCACTGCTTTAAAGATTACCCCCACACCAAAGATGTTCCAAGTCTTCTTTAAGATAGGAAGATCCACAGAGGGCTTCGTTTACACCACATCAGCTCGTCTAAAGCACCATCTTTTTGTTGGTAAAGAAAATAAAGTCCCAGCTTGGGCTGATCGGTTTGCTGTGATCAGGCGAAAAGCTACTAATGATGAAGAAAGCTCTGGTTTCGACTTTCCAGGGCACTTTATGACCCAAGTTGGCACTTTAACAGATTGGCCTGAGGATCTGAGTGATGAAGAAAAAGTTGGAATAAAAACTTTGATCCGAGGAAGGTCCTCTTACCACCTAAAGAGACTTGAGGTGTGCATGACACTAGAAGACGCTCAAGGTATGTTATTTTCTTTCGTGAAGTTAAGTGGTGCTAGGGGTGAGTTGGTGTTACCCATTGACTTTATTTTTATTTACTAATTTTTATTTTTGCGAACTGCTAACATCATATCCTTTTCACAGTAGAAGCCAAAGAAAAAGACAACCTTTGGGCTGATGTGGAGAAGCACTTAGAAGGAATCACTCCACTAGCCTATAACTGTCATGCCCGCTTGCCCAGCATTGATAAAATTACTGGTAGGCTTATATTACTTGGCAAGGAGAATTGGCAGCTTTTAAGATTGGAGGTTCCATCTGTTGTTCCTACTCTTACGAAGCCAGCTGTTGAAAAATGGAAGAAGCAAAAGGCTAGAAAAAAGACTAAGGAGCCTACTGGTGGAATAAGAATCAGCGAAGAAGGCTGCCCGTAGGCCGAATAAGTCTATTCCTGCTGGCAAAGGGAAAGCCAAGATGGGTTCGACTTCTCAAAAAGAGCCTATTGAATAAGCTATGGCCCAACCCTTAGAAGCAGAGAAAACTGTTTCTACTTTTGAGCTAACTTTAGTGGACGAGGATGACCTACAATCCATCTCCACTTTGATTCAGAGGAGCAGATTTCTGACCGAAGGGGTTGTCGAAGAATAAGTAAGCATTCCTTAGAATGATGATGTTGTTCAGACTGAGGAAGTGCTGGAAGAAAGAGATGTTCCTACCATTGAGGTGGACGAAATGGGGAGTGAAGAGCCCCATATTACTATTTTCGAAGCTCCCCCAGCTCTAGTTGATGAAACTCAATCTCTTGGTATAATATACTTAGCATTTATTAGATTTCATTTTCATGCTAAGTACTTTCACTTAAAAATTCTATTGTCTTGCAAAAGAAAACTTCAATACTTTTGATTTTGATGATTACTACAAAACTTTGGCAGCCAAAGAAGAAACAATTATGCCTTCGGTTGCTGTGCCCATCGAAGGTGAGCCTTTAAACAAAACTGGCAATGATCCTTCTACTGAGAGAGACATTGAAGCTCCTCCAGCCAAAAGAAAAGAACTGAAGAACCACATGCAGAGAACACCTCTAGAGCGATTGCTGGGACTTCAGGTGATAATGTTCTAAGTCCTCAACTTTTAGATGAGTCTTCGGATGATGAAGATAGGGCTTGGAAGCATTTCCCTTTGCCTAACTTTAGCTTTATTAGTGCTAATTTTCCAAGAATATTTGGTGGTATTGAAAGTGTTGGAGCTGAAGCAGAAATGATGAATTGAAGGCCTCTTTCATCAATGAAAGGCATACTTGTTGGTAGGTCAAAATACTTAAAACACAAAGTCTTGAGAAACGAAGAACTTCGAGGCAAAAATCCTCCCATTCACCATAAAATTGTTCACTTCTTCGTCCTAGAAGTTATTTGAAGAATTTTCAAAAATAAAGTATTTGAGAAAGGCAGAAGATACAATAGAGTTCGCCAATGACCTTGCCATGGCACTTCATGCTTTTCCATCCTCTTGTAATCAGCCCCAAACATCTATTAGAGATTTATTGCAAAGAGAGGCATTTAAGGGCTATGATGTAAGTATATCTTCGAATCTCATAATATCACATTTATCTTGTATCTTCTAATAACAATCTGTCTTCTTCGTTTTTCTGACAATGAGGAATGCAACTATTTTGATCGAGCGCCTAGATGCTTGCAATGAGTTTTACATCGAAGCTTAAAAGATAACCATAGAATTTCTAGAGCTCATCATAAAGCAACGCTCTAGCATTGACTGTCGCTTTAAAGAAGTTAAACAACTTAGAAAAGAGAAGAAAGAGGCAGTCAGTGCTGAAGAGCTCAATAAGTTGCATTCTAAGGTGGAGAAGCTGCGTACAGAAAATTCCAAACTTATTGCAGATGTTGCTCAATGGCAAGTGAGGCTGAAGGATGCTGAAGAAGCTTCTGAGAAGAGGGCTAAAAGTCTCAATACTACTATTGCGTCTCTACAAGAGTCTTCGGTCATAAAAGACAAAAGTATTAAAGAACTGCAGTCCTCTTTGAAGAACTCTAAAGAGGAGGTGGAGAACTTAAAGTTGAAGGTTGATCTACTACAAGGAGAGGTTGATCAGCTTAGATCCAACCAGAACGAACTGATGGAAGTGAAGAAGAGGATTGAGAGCTTAGAGCAAGAGTTGATTGTTGAGAGGCTCAAAACTAGCGAGGCTATACTTCGGGTTGAGAATTCTAAAAAGGCTCAAGAATCTGTCATCAACAACTTCATTAAATCCAAAGTGCACTAGAGATATATAGCTCTAAAAGACATGCATTAGACTATTAAGTTTTATAACAAAGTTATCGATGATGCTTTAAAGAAATTTCCTGGGGTGCTTCGAGAAGGTTTAAAAAAGAAAGTTGGTGTAGTTCCTTCCATTACCAAGCTGACCTTGCTTCTAAATGCCTTTCAACTCAAAGCTTTGATTCGAAGAATACTTTCGCTCTTGATCAACCTTCCCTAACTGAACCTGCTTCTTCATCAGCTCCTTCGGACAAAGCTTAAGATCTTAACAGACTTTTTTTGGATGTAATGAGTAGATCTTATACTTCTTTTTTTTTTTTTTTTTTTGTACTTGTATATATTTTTTACTTAGTGAAATGAAGCACTCTTTTCTTTTCAATTAGCGCTTCGTTTCTCTATCGAAACTTCTTCACCATTTATTAATAGAAGAAAGACTTAAGATAAATCATATTTAATTTAACCTTAAGTCCAAGCAAGCATTTCAATTCAATTGCATAGTTATTGTCCTCCCTCCTAAAAAGAAGCAACTTGTTGTTTCTTTCATTTTGTTTTGCCTTGGCAAATATTTGAATATTCAGCATTATTATTCTTACTTAAAGAATTGAATACCTTACCTTAGTAAGGGTTTCTGGGCTCGTCTTGACGAGGGCTTTGCCCTTGCCTTAATAAGGGCTTTCTTTTCGCCTTGACAAAGATAATACCTCACCTTGATGAGGTCTTTGGCCTCGCCTTGATGAGGGCTTTGGTCTTGCCTTAACAAGGGCTTTCTCTTCGCCTTAACGAAGATATTACCTCATTTTGATGAGGTGCCTCACCTTGATAAGGTCTTTTGGCCTCGCTTTGGTGAGAGCTTTGGCCTTACCCTAACAAAGGCTTTCTCTTCTCCTTGACGAAGATATTACCTCACCTTGATGAGGTATTTTGACCTCGCCTTGGCGAGGGCTTTGGCCTTGCCTTAACAAGGGATTTTTCTTCACCTTAATGAAGATAATACCTCACCTTGATGAGATCTTTTGGCCTCGTCTTGGTGAGGGCTTTAGCCTTGCCTTAACAAGGGCTTTTTTTTTTTGCCTTGACGAAGATAATTCCTCACCTTGATGAGGTCTTTTGGCCTCATCTTGACGAGGACTTTGAATTACTAGTATGAATATTACTGAATTTTAAGGAAAATTGCGTAATTTCATTACTTATTTTATTTATAGTACATTTTAAGGTGTTAAATATTCCAAATGTGAAGAATTTCAATTCCCTCTAATGTTACAAGTTTATACGTTGATGGGCCAATCACTCTCTGCACTTGAAATGGTCCTTCCCAGGTTGGAGCTAGCTTTCCCATTCCTTCTCTTCGGCCTGTTGCTTCAAGTTGTCTCATAACTAGGTCTCCTTCAGCAAATACTCAAATTTTTACTTTTTTGTTGAAGTAATTGGTTGCTCTAGTTTTGTAGGCTTCTGGATGAATTGCTGCTTTCTCTCGAAGCTCTTCTATGAAGTCTAAATCAATTCTTTGCACTTGTTCATTTCTCTCATCTTTGAGAAAGTTGATTCTTCCACTTAGCATGCTAATATCAACTAAAATTACAGCTTTCGTTCCATAAGTTAAACTGAAAGGAGTTTCACCTATGGATTCTCGTCGAGTTGTTTGATATTCCCATAACACATGGTGAAGTTCATCTGCCTAGCCTCGACCATGACCATCTAACAGTTTCTTCAGCCCTTGTAGAATAGTTCGATTAACTACCTCATTTTGTCCATTTGAATGTGAATGAGCAATGGATGAGAAGTGTTGCTTTATTTGAAGACCATTACAAAAAGTTTATACCTTAGCATTATCAAATTGCTTTTCATTATCACTGACAAGTTAATATGGAACTCTAAATCGACACAAAATATTTCTCCATAGGAGTTGATGATCTTTTCTGCTGTGATGGTAGGAAGTGCTTCAGCTTCTATCCATTTGGTGAAGTATTCTACAGCTATAAGTAGAAATTTTCTTTGACCCGAAGCCATTGGAAAAGGTCCCAAAATGTCTATTCTCCATTTAGCGAATGGCCAAGAGCCTGTGACAGGAATTTGCTCTGCAGCTAGAGTGCATTTATTACGAGCATATTTTTGACAAACATGGTATTTTCATACCAACTTAATTGCATCTTGCTTAATTGTTGGCCAAAAGTATCCTTGTCTGACCACCTTCGCCGCTAAAGCTTTACCACCTATATGCATGCCACATGATCCTTCATATATCTCCTGAAGTACATAATCTGCTTTTGTAGGCTTGAGACACTTCAACCATGGTAATGAATAGGCTTTTTTATACAAGGTTTCATCATGTAATGAAAAATGAGCGCTTCGATATTGTACCTTTTTCGCCATTTTAGGATCTGCAAGGAGTTCTCCTTTATCCAAATAGGCTTTAATGGTGTCCATCCAATTGGGCTCTTCATCAATTTGCATAACTTCTTCGCTATCTTGAATGCTAGGATGAGCTAATGATCCCATGAAGATCCTTCGAGGAAGCTCTGCTGGATAAGTAGCTGCCAGTTTGCTAAGGCTATCTACTCGGCAATTGTCAATCCGAGGAACTTTGTAAAATTGAATATCAACCTCTCTATCTTTCATTTTCTGCACTAGATCCTTGACCTTTTCTAAATACTTCAGCATATTTTCTTCTTTTGCCTCGAATTCTCCCTTGATTTGACCAATGATTAATTGAGAATCACTGTAGACTTTAAGAGCTTCTAACCGCAAATAATCAGCAAGCAATAATCCTTGAATCATTTGTATTCAGCTGTATTATTTGTAGTTGTAAAATCTAACCTCAAAGCATATTTTAGCAAAAAAAACCATTTTCTTTTCGAAACACAATACCTGCTCCGCTGCTTCCAATACTACTTGCCCCATCCACATAGAGTTTCCAGGAGGAACTGTGTGGAGCTGATGTTGGCATTGATTCAGTTTCTCTAACAGCTTCAGGTGATGTTGTTTAATCAATGGGGTTAATTGTACTCGAGAAAGAACATTCTGAAATGAAATCAGCTAAAGCTTGGGCTTTAATGGTTGGTCGAGGTTTATACTGCAATCCATGTAAGCTCAATTCAACGGACCAACATAACAGTCTGTTTGAAGTCTCTGGCTTGTGGAGGACTTTTTGAAGTGGTTGATCCATTATGACTACTGTTTGATGAGCTTGCCAATAAACTTTATATTTTCTAGCAGATAAGAGTAAAGCATAGGCAAGCTTTTCGATTGAAACATAATTTAGTTCAGCTCCTTGTAGAACTTTACTGAAATAGTAAATTGGATTTTGTGCAAAGCCTTCTTCTCATATCAACACTGAGCTTATTGCTTGATTCGAAATAGATAAGTAAATCAGGACTTGTTCTCTAGGCAACGGTTTACTCAAGATCTGTTCAGAACTAAAAAAAGCTTTAAGTTGTTTGAACGCTACTTCACATTCCATTGTCTATTCAAAAGTATTTGTCTTTCTCAATTTTTTAAAGAAAGGCATATATTTTTCCGCAGATGGGGACAAGAATCTATTAAGAGCTGCTATCTTTCCAGTCAGTCTTTGAACTTCTTTCACATTCTTCGGAGGTGACATGTTAAGAAGGGCTTTCATTTTATCTGCATCGATTCTATTCCCCGTTCGCTGACCATAAACCCAAGGAATTTTCCCCCTTTAATGAAAAAAGCACACTTTTCAGGATTCAACTTCATCCCATACTCATTCATCACTGTGAACACTTCCAATAGGTCTCGAATGTGATCTTCGAAGCTCTTACTTTTAGCTATCATATCATCAACATATGCCTCCAAATTCTTACCCAACAAGTCCTTGAACATCTTGTTGATAAGACGTTGATATGTGGCTCCAGCATTTTGAGACCAAATGGCATAGACATGTAATAGTAAGTTCCCTTCTTAATGATAAAGGATGTTTTTTCTTCATCATCAGGATGCATCTTGATTTGGTGGTAACCCTGTTTCGCATCTAATGAAGATAAAAAACCATAACCATCCATTGAATCTACTAGCTTGTTGATCATTGGAAATGGAAATGAATCTTTTGGGCAAGCTTTGTTAAGATTAGTAAAATCAACGCACATCCTATAGGTTTCATTGGGCTTCTTCACTAAGACAACATTGGCCAACCACTTGGGATAGTAGACTTCTCAGATGAATCCTGCCTCCATCAACTTGTCAACTTCATTATCAATAATGGCTTGCCTTTCGACTCCGAAGCATCTCTTCTTTTGTTTTATAAGCTTGAAATCAGGATTGACATTGAGTTGATGTGTAATGATCTTCGAACTTACCCCTTTCATCTCAGCTAAGGTCCAAGCAAAACTGGGCAAACTTTCTTTTAGGAAGTGTCAAGCTTCTTTGTTTTGTTCTTCGGTCAAAGAGGAATTGATTAGCAAGAATCTCTTTAAGTCCCCTTCTTGAACAAAGAATTTTCTAACGCTTCTAATGGCTCAGTTCATTGAGATGGCTTTAAGTCACCCGTCTTCTTGTCCATCTCAACCATCGCCACTTCCTCAGAACAATTCTTTCTTTTCTTTTGATTTGTTCTTAATTTACTTGTTTCGTCAGTCTGAGTTACATACACATAGAATTCTCCTCCTGATGGTTTCAGAATTACCATCTTTAATCTTTGGATATTGACTGAAGCATCCAGTGCATATAACAATGGTAGTCCCATTAAGACATTATAGGCTAGCAGTGTTTAAACAACTACAAAAGTAGCCATTATAGTAACACATTCTGGTGCTACACCTATAATAAAAGGTAACCTTATCAGTCCTCTCGATGGGACTTCAGATCTGTCCAATATGCGAATAGGATTATTCAATTCTTTAAGGTCTTCTTCTTTCAATCCCATTTTTTGATATGCTTCTATAGTGATCAAATTCACCGAACTACCATCATCAACTAAAATCCTTTTCACTATAAAATTAGCAATGATAGCTTGAATTACCATGGGATTTGCATACGAAGCTCCTGATGTGTTCTCATCCATCCACATTTTAGCTCCATTACATAATAAAAATTCTGATGCTTCGTGCTTCCTTGCCAAAGCCTTGGCTTTGGTCTTGATAATTGGAGTTTGAATAGGTCCTCCAGTTAGACAATGAATAATGCCTGCCGAACCATCATTTATAAGCTGCTTGCCTCTGTCAGAAATAAATTTTGGTTCTTGTCAACCAACTCTCTATTCCTTCAAAAACTTCCTAAGATATCATTGCTGAATGAGACTTTCAATTTCTTCCATCAATGATCTGCATTCATTGGTGTTGTGCCCATGAGTATCGTGAAAAAGACAATATCTGGTCTTATCCCTCAACTCCGAAGCTCTCCTCATTGGCTTGGGTCTCATCCATATGTTTTGATCTTGAAATGCTACAAACACCTCTGCTGGACTTATAATGAGAGGTGTGAGCTTCGAAGGATCAAAACGTGGTTGCCTAGGTCTTTCCGGACCTCTCATTCTGAAGTTCGCATCTTTTTCATTCTTCTCTACTAGTGGGATCTGTTTGCGTTCCTTTTTCTATTTTTTCACAATCTCTGGTGAATTAGGAGCTTCGAATCATTTTCTCTTCAAAATTGAACTATAATTATAGGCATCATTTTGCCTAATATATTTTTGAGCTATGGTCATCACTTCTTCTAAAGATTGAGGTGCATGTCTGCTCAGGGCTTTGAAATAACCCTTATGAATGGTGCCATTTTGGAGTGCTTCGACAGACCTAGATTGATCTAGCTTCATCACCTTCAAAGCTTCTTTATTAAAATGCGCCATATAATTTCAAAGAGATTCATTATCCTCTTGAACTACTTGTTCCAAGAACAGAGTTCTTTTTCTGTTGGAATACTAGCAGCGAACCGATAAATAAAGTTCTCTACAAGTTGTCTAAAAGAACTTACACTCCTTTCTTCTAATCCGTCGAACCACTTTGTTGCAGCTCCCTTCAAGGATCCTCAGAAGGCTCTACATAATACTGCATCACTTATGGTTTGCAATTCCACAGCATGTTTGTAGTCTATCATATGAGTCTTCAGATCTGACTCTCCATCATATCTTATGATAGTCGGTGGTTTGAATTTTTCTTGCATTTTATAATCGCTCATCTTTTTCACAAAAGGCAATTTCAAAGCAAGTGCAAGATTTTTATCCATTACCTTCTTTCCTCTATTGCCGCCCATCTCCTCGAAAAGCTTCTTCATAGTTTCTCTCATTATTTCTAGATCATGTTGACTGGTAGCTTCTTTACTCTGTTGACCCTTATATCTTTTGTGATGCGAGGAGAGCGATTGAGATATTTCTGCTCCTTTTCCCCCCTTCCTAGAGTGTCCCTCATAGCTAAGAAATTGCTTGTTCTTGCCTTTATCAAACTTATCATCTTTCTTCTGGTTGCCTCATTCTCCTCTATTGTCATTTGTATGTTGGGATCACCCTTCATCCTGAAATAATCCTCGATTATCTGTATGCAAGTGTTTCTCATGCTCATGCCTTTCATCCTTCCAAAGCAAAAGGATGCCCTCATCATCTTCTTCATCTCTATCCACACTTACTATTTTGGATTTCAGTTTTTTACCTTGACTCTTCTCTATCTCTGCCACTGTATGGGTGTTAGGTTCATGAATCAAGGATTTATTTATATCTCATTCTATGACATATTCTGAAGCAATAGTTGCATCAGGAATTGGAGGAGAAGGTGTTTGTTTATGAATGGTGGCTAAGGCTTGTGCTGTGGAAGATATATGTGAGACAATGGAATGTAGGAACAATAAGGATGATGAGATATAAACTTGTGGTGATATAGTTGGAACAGCGGTTGGATGAGTTGGAATATTTTGTGGCATTAGAGTACTTAAATATAGCAAAGAAGTAGCCAAATCGATAGAGGCAACCTGAGAATTTTGGATGGGACAGGACGGGGCGGAAGTGTTGGAGCAGTCATCGATGGAGTTTCTAACAAACCTTGGCTTGTTTAAGCATTTGGAACCCTTTGCATGGATGTTCCTGGGTCTTGTGGAGGTGGAGGTGTTAATTCTTCTTCACGGTATGGCATGATTCTTGAGTTTTTGCAGGATATTTTGTGATTTTGGTAAAGTTCAAGTTTTGATCACAAGAACAAAGAAATGAAAGCCAAACTAGCTATCTTCAAAGAAAGAAAGAGATCATGGGTGCTAGAGAAACCAGCTATACTTGCTCTTCCCTATAGATAGCGCCAATTTGATACGCTCAGATATTTTGATTAAGAGGAAATAGGCTGGATTCTTAAAAAAAACTTGATGGATTGACCTATAGATTGATCTGCAAAATACAAGAAGGTGAAGGAGTCCAGGCCTTAGCATGGGAATGAAACTCCGACGCTCAAGTTAGCCATGGAATAAGATTGTTCACAAAGCTTAAAGCATAAGTAAACTCTTTGTGTGAGAGAAAGAGATAAGAGTATAAAGAGTCATATGAGCTTGCATAGACATGCAAGATAGCCTTTTATACTAGGTTAAGTAGAGATATCTTCTGATGAAATGAGGAAATGACACTTGTCTTCTCCTTATGATGCCAAGGAGAATGGTATTAAGGTGTCTTCTCAAGAAGCCTCCTCTCTTGTGAGGTAGGTGAACTTAGGCAGGTGAACTTGTATGCTTCATTATGCTTGGCTATTACGTTAAACGTCAAATAACTGATATCATTGGAATGATGTAGAATGTATGTCAGCAAAGGGGTTTTTCCGAAGAGGCAAACTCGGTTATTGATGAAGAAGTTTTTCGGATGTCCTTCATACTAAGTATGGGCAGTAAAAGAAGTAGAGTTCTTCGGGTGACAGCACTCTTGGGCTTACTCTTCAACTTGAAGCTCTCTCTCTGAGTGGAGCCTATTAGATTCTTTAAGAGGTCTGTATTGTTAAGGGCCCTAAAAATCTCAAGACCCAAATTCTCTTAAGGCTTAGTTTTTATCCTTATCAATATCTGAGCTATTTCTAAAATTGGGAGATAGTAAATTTGAATTATAGTGAAAATTCAAATAGAATTCAATTAATAAAAAAATAAAATTATTAATTCAATGAATAAAAAAATAAAAATATTATATTTTAATTGTTGTTAATTATATAGTTATACTTCTTAAAGAAAAATAAAATATTTATTTACCAGTTTCGCTAAAAATATTAAAATATATATTTAGCAGTTTCATTAAAAAGTAAATTTATAATAAAAGGAAACTTATAAATCTTCATTATAATAAATTTATCAAAATTTAAAAGATCATTTTCTCTTAACAAAAGATAAGTTATTTTCTTAAAAAATGGTTCAATTTTTTTTTTAACCAAGATTATTTTGTATTGACTAATTTTTAAAGTATTACAAAGCTTAAAAAATAGGTACTTTCTACGGTTACTTTGTTTTTAATAAAGTAAACTTACTTTATTTTACTTTATGAAAAAATGGTTCTTTTACGAAAAATCACAAATTTCTTATATTTTTCGTAAATTAAATTATTTTTTCGTAATTCTTTTTAGTTGCAAAAAAAAGTATTAATTTTATGAAAATATGACTTATTTTATACAAAAAAATAACTTTAAAAATAAATTCTTAAATTAACGAAAAAGAAAAATAATTTCATTTATTTTATTTTATTTCGTTAATTTCATTAATTTCATAAAGTTAATTTCATTCATTTCGTAAAGTTAATTAATGAAATTATTCTGTTAATTTCATAAAGTTAATTATCAAAATTATTTTTCTACTTTATTTCATTAATTTCATAAAGTTAATTTCGTAAAGTTAATTAATAAAATTATTTTTTTTATTAATTTAGAAATTTTTTCGTAAAGTTTTTTTTGTACAAAATAAGTCATATTTTCATAAAATTAAAATTTTTTTTGCAACTAAGAAGAATTACTAAAAAATAATTTAATTTATGAAAAATATAAAAAAATTGTGATTTTTCGTAAAAGAATCATCTTTTTCGTAAAATAAAACAAAGTAACCATAGAAAACATCTATATATATATATATATATATATATATATAAAGAGAGAGAGAGATTAGACCACAAACAACAAATCGATTTTTTCATTTATAATTTTTTTAACATAAATTATCTATCTTCTACTAAATCAGAAAGGGAACCAAAATTGGCCTCCATTAGTTTGGGGATACATGTCCCTAACCTTTCTTATTTTCCTCTATATAAAGATAAAGGAAAGATTACAAAAAAAAAGGCTCCTAGATTTTCCCTTCAACACACACTCTCTACATTCTCTCTATTTTTTCTCCACTAGCATACTGATTTAGGTATTGGAGGATCTCTACTAGATCAGTCATAGGGAACTTTTGATCCTATTTTTCTTTGTTATTAGGCAGGAGTGACTCAGTAGGTAAAACGACTAAAGCAACTGTCTTAGGCCCCCCGATTATAAAGACTCCCTATATATATATATAGAAAAATTTTCCATATAATATATATAATATAAAGGCTCTATATATATAGTATAGAAAATAGGAAGTATTTTTACAAAAATAAAGTAGAGAAAACAAAAGGTTAAAATTTTGAAAATATAACTTAATAATTTAATATAACTTTGAAAATAGGATTATATTAGTTTTTCCTTCTCTAAAAAAAAAAACTATTAGCTTTTTCTAAATAGTAGAATAAATCCATAATTTTTTTCAACTATTTACTTAAATGCTACCTCTCAAACTAAAAGAAACATTAACGTCAATTTTTTTTCCCTTAAACGGCTACCTCATTCTATCTAATTGATTATTTCTATTATATTGTAGATCAAACAATATTTTCATTGCATGATAGATTTGAACTATTTTCGAAATATGATGATATATTTGGTTTTTTATTTTGTCTTAAAAAATTAAGATCATTTGATGATTGTAGTTTAAAAAAAAAAAATGTCTTCACCTTGAAAAATTTCTTAAGCATGACATTCATTCTGATATAGATGGTTTTGATTTGTTTTTGAAATTAAAAATTTTAAAAGAAATTGCAAAAGCAGATATTAATAATCCAATTGAAATACTTAATCTAATAAAAGAATTAGGTTGTTTTCCAAATTGTTTCATTGCATGTAAAATACTACTTATAATACCTGTTACAGTTGCATTTGCAGAAAAAAGTTTTTCCAAACTAAAGATTATAAAAAATTATTTACAAACAATCATGTCTCAAGATAAATTAAATGATTTAGCAATTTTATCTATTGAAAATAATTTATTAGCTAAATTTGAATACAAAAGTTTAATTAATAATTTTGCATCTAGAAAGATCATAAGTAAATTTAAAATTTAATCTTAATTTTTGATTTATTTTAGTAGCACTTGCTGTTAAATTTCTCTGATTTTGTTAACCTCTTACTGTTGTTACTTGTTACCTATTATTATTACCTCTATAGTCTTTAATTTAAAAATCTCATCTAATGACTTTGCTTTAAACTCTCAAAAAACTTGAGTCGCCCTTATCCTTAGGTCCTACTCATCACTTTTATATCATTTTCTCTCTATCGATGAAATGAGATAATTTCTACCTCATCAAATATAATGTATAAACATTGAACTCATATATATATTATTTTATTTTATTTTATTGATAAACAATATTTACACATCATACTAAATTCATATATTTTTTTTATTTAGTAAAAAGATAGGCTATGCACGATTAAGACCAACAAAAAAAACAAAAAACAAATAGGTCTAAAAAAAAAAATTCATATTGTACGTATGGATGAATGGTTTGATTTTGAAATTTTATATTTCTTAAATATTTATAAGGATAAGTAAACTTTTGGGATGGATCTTACTTTAAATTTTAAATTTTAAATTGTCGTAGTAAAAAAGGTTTGGACTTTTTGGGGCCCTTCAATTACACACAAATCGCACGTAAGCCATGATTAGGAAAAAATTAATTAATTAATTGGATTGTCATATTAAGGTTTAATATGAACCACAAGGTAAAATATATTGATATGACCACCGATATTAATTTTCTCTTCATTTTATTTTGTCTTTTTTTTATGATGATCGTTAATTATAATCTCTCATGCTATCAATGGTGCCTTGGATTCCTTAATATTTTCTGTGGAATCCTAAAAAAAGGATATGATTTATTATGCATGATGAGAATTTTAAGTAATGGAATTAATTATATCTCTCACTTGATTCAATAATTGAAATAAATTTATATGTTTGTAATGATGAACATAATTCATAAGATGTCGACAAATATTATTCTTCTTATTCTATGAAAAAACTAATTAAGTATTATATGTATTTTAATGATAAGTGCATATGTTTAGTTAAATGTTATTTGATAATATCGTTCAACTACTTAAATATAAAATTTAAATATATTTTAATTTTAAATTATTTAATAATATTTTATTTTAAAATTTATTTATTAAATACAATAATGTAGTATTTAGTAAAACTGAAAAGTAAATTCTGAAAATATAAGCGCTAAAATTTTTAAGTTACAAAGTTATCGAAAAAATTCAATAATTTGTTGTATTAAGTTAAAAAAAATTTCATTCAGATCTTTAAGATAAATATTACCAAACAACTTAAAAATATGAAGTCCTAAAAATTTTAATAAACACATTAAATTTTTAATAAATTTATAACTTAAAATTTTCATAATTTATATTATTAAAAACTTAAAATTCAACTCTTAATTTTCAATTTTATAAAACACCACTTTTTTTCATTATAAGAAGTTTTATTATCAACTCTACCTACATAAGGAGTTCAATCAACTTTGTGCATGTGCATGTAAGTATACTTATATTTCTATACTACTTTAATATATATATTTTCATTAATTAAGGGTAAAATATCCAAATAGTAAAATTTATCGTTTAATATAAATAAATTTTGTGAAATTTCATATAAATAAAAAGTATTCATTCTATTTCTATATAATTGATCAATTTTATAAAATTCAATATAATTAGAGGTGATAAATTTTGACTCGATCGAACTCGATTGCTTAAATTCGACCCATAATCTGTTTGAATAAGCATATAAATCGAAAACGATCTGACCCAAATGACCCGCACTAGTCAAACCGCTCGACCTGACAACCCGATCCAATAATCCAACCTGATGACCCGATCCGACAACCCTATATATAAATTAATAAAAATAATTAACTTCAATAAATAATTTTTTTTCAAAAATAAAATCAATCCACATAATAAACTTTGCAAGTTTTTAACCACTACACTAACTTGGCAATTTATAAATTTGCTTAAATTATTATTATTCTTATCTTTATTTTTTTTAATCTTTTTAAAATTATATGTTGAAAATTTACATTTAAAATAATTTTTAAGTAACTTGACTCAGAACTCGCAAATCAATCCGAATTTGACTCGAAAATTTTCTTTTGGATCAATCCAACATATAATTTGGTCTGTCCACAATTCGAGATGACCTGCTTAGAATTCGCCCCAAAAAAAACAACACCCAAAATGACTCGAATCCAAAGTGATCCAATTCGAACCGTTTGCCACCTCTAGATATAACTAAATCAAATCCAATCATTTATAAATAGAATTTTGAGTTCAATTCATTTATATCAAATGATAAATAGGGATTAAATATATATTTTTAATTTATAATGAGAAGAGGGGGGACTCTTGTTTAAATTAAAGAAATTCAATTCGCATGACAGTCATACAAGTCATCATTGGAACTTATCATGTAGCATTTAAAACTATCGTTTTCAAGTCATAGCAAAAAGATGTTACAATTAAAACTTATCATGATCCTATCCATTTTGTATATATACAAGCAAATATTATGATCAACTACTAT
>CATKHJ010106958.1:0-12880 GCA_949750685.1 Vernicia montana | reverse complement strand
GAAGTATATATATATATATATATATATATATATATATATATATATATATATATATATATATATATATATATATATATATATATATATATAGGGAATTGTGAATTTCATGTAAGTTAGTTGAGTATTGTTCTTGGGTTTTTTAGGAAAATGAGAAATTTCAGTTCTAATTTTAAGTAGACAAAAATTGTAGTTAGATTAAGTAATATTTAATTTTTTTTCAATTATTGTTGAGCTAAATTGTTGTAAATTGGACATAGATTAGTGATGCATGCTTTGGCTTGGGGAAGAAAGACATGGAAATGATATTTGAGCATTGTATAGGGAATAAATTCAGTTTAGCATACATATAGTTAAATAATAATAATAATAATAAAAGTTGGGAACTTGGAAGGAGGATTCGGCCAAAATTAAAAGAATTAAGGAAAATGATTAAATTTTAGTTAGGTAAATTAAAGATTTATTTGAAATGAAATTTGTGTAATTGACAAAGAAAATTGTTAGAAATTGAGCTATATATATGTATTCGGCCAACGATAAAATTTTAAGGGAAATTTTAATTAATTTAATTGCTAAGTATAATTGAGAATGTAATAATATATATACATATAGGTATTATTAGCCAAAAAGAATTTAATAAGTGAGATTATAATATGTTGCAATATTTTTAGTGTACTTATGGTATATTTAGAGTTAATTAATTAATATTTGATTTTAAATTTATTAATTAGTTAGACTAATGATTGAAACTATAATTAGAACCTTGAGTGTAATAAAGAAGAAAGAAAATTGGAGAAGATATTAAAGATTTTTAACTTATAATGATGGAATTACAATTAGAAATTAGGAAACAATATTAACATTATTGAAGAATTAAATTGTAATTAATATTTTAATTTGATACTAATAAGAAATTAAACCAATAATGTGAATTAATTATAAAAATTAGCTAAACAACTTATGAAATTAGAATTATTTATATGACAATAAGTAACAAGTAAATTAATTAAGTTGCAATTAATGTTCCAATTTGATATTGATAGAAATTCAATTCAATTATGTGAATTAATAATAAAATTAGTTAAAGACTACTAAATTAAGGTTAATGAATAAATATGCATCAATAGTTGTTAATTACAGTTAAAGGATAATAACACATAGTTAATTAATTGTAGTTGCTGGAAGTGAGCAAAGAGAAGAAGAGCATAGTAATAGTGAAGAACACTACTGCTTAATGTGAGGATTGAAACTAGTGCATGAAAACTTTTAAGTAGAGGTGAGTATCGAATATACTGTTATTATTGTGTTTTGATTCCATGAGTGATTTCATTGAATAAACTACCTTGATTTCAGTGAATACTACTACTTAAAGAACCGTAATTGTTCATTAAATGTGATATCCTTGATTCATGTCTTTTGAATTATTGTCCATTAAAATTGGACAATTCTTGATATGAAACTAGTGTTTTTGAATAGAGCATATGGAAGTTCGTATGAAATGTTTATTGAAATATTTTCTTACCAAAGTATTATGAGAGTTCATTGAAATCCTTCCATGATTATGTTAAAATATTATATGAAAAGTCTATCGTATTTATTGCTCATTATTTCTTGAAATTGTGTATACGTTTACTTGAAATAAGTATTGAAGAAATAATTGCAATTTACTTGCAATAAATTAACATTTATAAAATTCTTGATGGAGGTCGGTCTATTAGTGATCGCTCCCAATTTATTTATAAGTTATTGCAGTTAAATGAATTAAATGAAGTTACAAGTTGCAAAGCAGAAATTCCCAACTGATGTGGGTAATACATCAGACCTTGTGCATAGGGTAAAACCCGCGGATAGGGTGTACGTATCCGAACCTTAGCTAGGAGGGGTATGAGGTCCTAGTCATGAGGCGTGGCCTGTCTCATGCCTTACATGATTAAAGATTGTAGAGGAAGCATGCCTGAGAAGCCTTTGTTCCTATATAATTAAAGATTGTAGGGAAGCAATCCGCTTCCAACTATATTAATTTCTGCTAAATAAATTATCAAATTAATTTCTTATAAATGTGTTTGCAAGCTACTTGAATTATAAATTCTTGCTTCTAAAATGTTATGAGATTCTTGTTATATGTATTCATAAATTAATCTATTGTTCCAATTGTTTATCATTTTATTGTTCTATTTATTTCCTTGAAATTTATAGAAGTTAATTGCCTTCAATTGATAAAAGTATATGAACGTAAACCAGAATCGTTATTGTAAGCTAACCTTGAATTCTTAGCCACACAATTTATGGCAGTATAATCCTTACTCACTAAGTTTATCTCATTAATGGTTATTTAATTTTTTTTTTAGGAGTATAGTAGATTGACGAGTTGAGATCTTCAAGTCTTGTCCTTCACTTAAGGCTTGCAGTCTAATAAATGTAAATTGTTATTTTAGGATAATGTGCATATATGTATATATTTAAACTCTTAGATGCTCCATGTGTGTTATTAGATCGCTTAAGTATGGAATTTTATTAAATAGATTGCAGTTATATGGTAATGTATAAAATATATAAGTGTTAATGCTGTTAAATGGTAAAATATAAATTATGACGTTGATATATGTATATGTGAATGTGTTTGAAGTTAGATGTAAACATGATAATAATTATATGAGTTCAAGAAGGACATTGGGAGGATTTGTATTGGCTTATGAAGATGAGGATATGAGGTGAAACATTGGAAGTGTTATTGTTTACTTGCAGATTGAGCATCTTGGGGTATGAGATGTGTATAGATAGCATTCAGCCAGATTTATGTTAAATTGTAGTATAGTTGGATTCTACAGGTTTTCGGTGTCTTTACGCTTACCCATGCCCTAGGATCGTCGTGGCTCAAGATTTGGGTCATGACATTCTCTCTTCTCAACTATCACCTGTACCTAATAGGCCCAAGCATACAAAAGGAAGGAGGAACCTTTGAGACAGGTAGCTTGAACTCTGCATCTCTCTCATCTCCTTTCTCTTACTAAAAGCTCTCTAGCTATCTTGTCTAAGAAGAGAAATCTCTTTTTTTGGTAGCCAACTGGCTAACCTTTACTAACTTAATCGTCAGAGTTTCTTCATCAGGAAAAAGGCTTGGCTCTCGTGATTGTGTTTTATCTTTGCATGCTATCTACTTCAAGGCCTAACAACGGAGATCCAGCCCAAATCATCTTGTTTGATCTAGATCTGATCAGGTGGAATCCAGACTTCCAACATCCAATCTTGGGCAATGTTTGCTTGGAGGAATTTTGAATAAGAAAAATTCATATTATTTGTTAATTTAATCCAATTTCATTATTTGGTTGGTAAAAAGAAAAAAAAAAATCTTTTGATTGTGAAAATTCCTTAAATTTCTCATTTAAAATGTCACTTAAGATAATATATTTTGGCAAATCTCTTATTTTAATGCATGATTTTTTTTTTAGTTCTTGATCGAATCTAGATCAAATAAGATGATTAGGGCTGGATCTCTTGTATTAGGCCTGGATGTAATGAGTCTGCAAAGATAAAAACATGGTCAGGAGGGCCAGGCCTTATACTTGGAAAAGAGTTTCCAACGTTCAAATCAGTAAGAGGCTTCGCCAGTGATTGCCAGAGAAGGAGATTTCTCTTCTCAGGCAGAATAGCTCAATAGCTTTTTTAGTGGGAGAAAAGAGATGAGAGAGATGCAGAGTTCAAGCTACTTGTCTTAAATGTTGATCCTTCTTTTTTGTATGCCTTTGTGTATTTTGCACCCTCATAATGCTACCTCAGCTTGACACTTGCTGAATTTCATACGCTATGTAGAGTCGGTACGATAGTCCCGCTAGCCGATTAGTGGGCAGGGGTCAAGGAGGCAGCGCCCCCTCGAAAAAATGAATTTTTAGGCATAATATTACAAGGAGACTGACACTTTTTCGATCATGATCGGACTTTCTGTATCAGACAGCACTTTCTCAAAACTGATTGAATTTTTCTCAAAACTGACTGTCAATCTGTCTAATAATTAATTTCAGATCCACTGCCATTGACCGGTAATTTTTCAGATTTCAAACTACTCCAAAAACTGACCAAGAAGCCGCGAAAATTGACCCGGATGTCCTGAAAACTCAGAACCCTTCAGCCAGCATGCCATGTCAACCTGCAACCGAAAGGCCCGGTGGCGCCGCCAAGCACTCCGATGGCACAGTTGCCTCGATTTTTATGCCATTGTACCATCAAACAGCGCTATTTTAGCCTGCTGCCATACCCTCCGCCGGTGCCTTGAAAATTGTGCCCTACTTGCATCTCAAAAATTACCCTTTTGCCCCTCCATCCTGATTTTTCAATCCAAAAGGCCCTACCCTTTTAGTCTTTTCACACTTTCTTTTCCCAAACTACATTCACCTCACTTTGCCTATAAATACCACCCTCCCCTTCTTCATTTGGCACACCTCAAGCACTTATTGATTGGCTATCTATTTGCTTCTTCTCTCTCTCTAATTATTTTCCACATTCATTTTGAGTAATCACAATTAATTAATTAATTAATTTTTTAATTTAGTCTTCACTCAATTTAGTTAATTAATCTTTTTAATTAATTAAAATTAGGTAATTAAGCAATCAAAATAATTTTTCAAAATCAACTTTGTTTTACGAAATGGAACTCCGATCCGGCAAAACCACTCTCCCACCACTCAAACCCAAAAAGAAGGTATAATCTCTTATCCTCACTCAAACCTCAAACCAAACCAAACCAAACCAATCAAATCTAACCGATCCTTACAACCCCTCCACCTCACCGTGGAATGAACTATGTGGGTTTTGATCCCCCATTCAATGGGGTATGTAGGCAATTTTGGAATCTAAATCCAAGTTTCAAATTCAAATCCTAATCGATCACCTCACCTATTTATATTACATGTAAAATTTATATTTGTCTTGTAAATTTTAATTAATGTAATTAGTTGATTATTTTTGGAGTTAATGAGTGATTTGTGGTTCTCCTAGAATCCATAAGGACTAGAGAGAACACTCTCCTTAACTTGTGGATGCCTTTAAATATTTACTCTTTATTTTTCCATATATTTCATAATTATGCCATGCTCAGTGCATTATAAACACTCTCATATTTACTCATGCATTATAAATCATCATTAATACCTGTCATTCATGAAATCAATTTTCAAAATCAAATTAAACTAAAGAGCCAAATTGAGATTATTTTAAACCAAAAACTTAGTCCCCGAGCTCAACTTGGTTCAAGGACTAGTGACTTTTATCCTTGGGTAAATTAATCAAATATTAATAAATTGGAGTCAAATTAGGTTTTTCCTTAATTTTCTCATTTAAATAAATTAGGGTGGTGACTCCCGAATCATTTTCAAAAATCAAATCAATTTTCAGAGGCGATAGCCGCTTCCAATCGTGAGTACCGAAACCCATACCTAACCTCCCTTAAAAATCGCTTAGCCTTTTCTTAAGGCTCCCATTTTTCTATGAGCAAGGGGAGGGGAGTTCGGGCGAGACCTCGCAGTTGGCAACTCCACTGGGGACTAATTGCCACCCTTTTTCAATAAAAAGAAAAGCAAAATAAGAGGATTACTATTTGGTTAGGATTTTTTCCAAAATAATCTCCATTTGGCACTTAAGTTTAATTTGAATTTCATGCATCACTTTGCATAATAAAGGCTCCTTGCCTAACCCTAGATCTAGGAAAACTTTTGGATGGTGAGTAGCATTGGCTCGACAACTCTCTTTGAGTATGTTGGGAAATAGCGAAAGCATTCCACCCTACAACAAATCCTCGATCATTTTGGTGGTGTAACGAGCAATTCGTACTGTTGGATCCACACGAGTCTCTTTGACTCACATGTGATTAGGTATATCGATACTCTAGTGGGACGAGGACCCTTAAACCAAGCTACCATTCACCCTTGTACATATAGTTGCCTTAGCCTTTGACCTTAGGTTCCGTGAACCATAATAAATAATGACTTTGCGCATATACCATGAAACTCTTTTGACATGCATACATGCATAAGAAACTTGAGAATAAAATCTTCCCACTCCATAAACCAAGAGTGGTGGTCCGTCACCCAAAAAGTATATCCAACTAATAAACCCGGTGTAGGGAATCCTTTTCCCGACATACCACTGCATCCTGTAGTGTAAATACTCACCTTTCCTTTTCTTTTTCCTTTGAAGGTACCGATGGCCAACCCAATCAACATTGATACCGTGAATGCCTTTCTCACCAACCTCCTCAAAAAAGTAAGAGAAAAATTTTCAAGCCACTCTTAACTCTGTCCTTAATGTTCAACAAGCTAATTTTGACAAACCTTTAGCCACCCAACAAACCAATTTCATGAATGCCCTTGATGCTCAACAAGCCAGCTTTAACAATACACTGGTCCATCTCACCACTACTTCCACTAATGCCATGAGTCTCCAATGCCAGCTCATCATCGATGAGGTGAGGGGAATAATGAACCAAGCTAAGCCCATTGATGCTGCCCCTACCATTGATCTAACCCATAACCTCACATTACCAATCTCAAACACCAATGCCATCCTGACCTCTATCACGCCATCAATCCCTCGCACCGACCTATCCTTCTCTTTGAATTATTTTCAAAGCAGGAAAAATCCTACCCCACCAATTATTAAAGCCTTAAAGCATAACACACTAGAGCAAGTTTCCATAGTGGAAAAAAGGTGCAAGAAGAGTGACACCTTCACTCCCCTCATCTCCGTTGAATGGGAGAGTACCGAGGTAGCTAACATCACCAGCCAACATCCTTTGGAATTGGGACGAAGGACCTTTACTGATTTGCCAATACCCCTCGCCTTGATTTACAAGAAAGCTTTAGAAGCCAAGATAATCAAGCCTTTGTAACGAAGAGCACCTCCCAGTCCCTTTCCCAAGAAGTATAATGCTAATGAGCACTGTGACTATCACCAAGGCAGAGGGCATAAAACTGATGCATGCAGGGCTCTAAGGCATAAAATCCAAGATCTTATTAACAGTGGAGACATTATTGCTCAAAATCCAAAACCCAGCATCATCACCAATCCTTTTTAGAACTATCAAGCTCATCCAATCATCTCAAGCTTCACCCAATAATTGGTACTTTGAGAAGGGTGCTGATCCTACTGTACCCGAGTCCTCTCAGTCCATGTTTGAGTCCTTTGAGTCGTCTTAGTCCATGTCTGAGTTTGAGTCCTCTGAGTCTATGTTTGAGTCTTCCAAGTCTGAGTCAAGTCCCCTGAGTCTGTCCTAGTCTTTTGAGTCTGTTTCTGAATCTGAGTCATTCAAGTCTTCCTTTCTGAGTCTGTATTTTGCCTTCTAGGCTTATCCTTTAATGTAACCCACGATGATGGGACTTTTATCAGCAATGAAAAATTTGAACTTTCTGTTTTGCTCTACTTCTTCTGATTCATCATTGAATAGGACATCTGAAAAAGAAAATGAAATAAAAAAAATTAAAAAATGAAAAAGGCAAAGAATTTATCAATTATGGCACAGAGGAAAAGCCCACAATCACATATATTGCATCTACATATCATGATACACAGGCATTGATTGGAAAAGTTCGTTAGTCTTTGGACTGTTTTGTATAGGAACCTAAGGATATGGTAGGAGTAGATCTAGGCATCGCGGTTCACAATATCCCAACCTACAAACACATGAAGCCTGTTAAGCAGAAGCTACGCAAAATGAAGGCAGAATGGTCTTTGAAGATCAAAGAAGAGGTAACCAAGCTAATGGACAATAAGTTCATCGAATCGATTACTTACCCTTCGTGGTTAGCTAACATAGTGCCTGTCCCTAAGAAAGACAGAAAAGTCCACGTATGTGTTGACTACAGGGATCTCAAAAAGGCTTGCCCGAAAGATAACTTTTCTTTGCCTCACATTGACTTATTGGTAGACCGTATGGCAGGTGCATCAGTGGTCTCCTTGACCGACCTCTATGCGGGCTACAATCAAGTCTAAGTATACCCTTTTTGACAAGGAAAAGACATCTTTCATAATAGAATGGGGCACCTACTGTTATCGGGTCATGCCTTTTGGTCTGAAGAACGCCAGGGCAATATATTAGAGGAGGGCAACATATCAGAGGATGGAAACTACCATCTTCCATAACATGATGCATAAAGATGTCGAAGTATACGTAAATGACATGGTGGTGAAATCAATGACCCTTAAAGGACATCTAGAAGCCTTGGAAAGATTTTTCTTGAGGCTCAGACAATAAAATCTCAAACTAAACCCAGCCAAATGTGTCTTCGGTGCCTCGGACATTTGGTCAACCAGCGGGGTATAGAAGTGGACCTTTTCTGGCTGACCATGAATGAGGACTGTACGAAGTATGTGCAGAAATGTCATAAGTGCCAAATCTTCGC
Source organism: Vernicia montana (assembly GCA_949750685.1). Classification (NCBI taxonomy): domain Eukaryota; kingdom Viridiplantae; phylum Streptophyta; class Magnoliopsida; order Malpighiales; family Euphorbiaceae; genus Vernicia; species Vernicia montana. Next base: position 4,493 of record CATKHJ010106958.1, on the reverse strand, counting down.
CAAGCTCCAGCATCGGCCTCCTGTGCCACCGAATCCCAAAGTGACACCATGGCCTTTTGCCACTTGGGGCATAGATGTCATCGGAAGAATCTCCCCGAAGTCTTCTAGTGGTCATGGATACATTCTGGTAACTGTAGACTACTTCACAAAATGGATTGAAGCGGCACTGTATCAGGTCTTGAATTCTAAGAAGGTGGCCCATTTCATCCGAACCAATATCCTTTATCAGTTTGGAACCCATTTCAAGATAGTCACTGATAATGGCTCCCACTTTCAGAAAGAAGTAGTTCTACTGCTCCAAAAAGAAGTGATCCAGCATCACTGCTCCTCTCCCTATTGGCCACAAGACTAATGGGGCAGTTGAGGCTGCCAACAAGGCCATCAAGACCATTCCGCATAAGACCATTGTGAAGCACATAGACTAGCATGAGCATCTACCTACCGCCTTATGGGGGTACAGAACCACCGTTTGCACTCCCACGGAGGCAACCTCATATGTCTTGGTCTACAAAATGGAGGTTATCCTCCCCATTGAAATGCAAATCCACTCTGCTTGGGTGATGAGAGAAAGCTAGCTAAGTGAAGTAGAGTGGATTAGAGGCTATCGTGACTAGTTGAATTCCATTTATTAGAAGAGAATGGATGCAATGTACAGAATTCAAGGTTACCAAAAGAAGCCAGCCAGACACTTCAACAAAAGGTGAAAGAAAAGACGCTTGTAAAAAGGGAATCTTATCGTAAAAGTGATCTGAGCTCCTATGCATGACCCAAGAGGAAAGTTCATACTAAAATGGGCTGGACCATACGTACTTAAGAAGATTCTATCTGACTAAGGTGTCATCCTCATGGACATGGACCGGAACAAATTCCCAAACCCTTTCAATCTGGACCAACTAAAGGTCTGAAAGTATTGTCTGCACTTAGTTTCTCTATCTTCAAATGCATTTGTAATCAGAACTACGTGGACCTGATTCTCCCTAAAAAGAAAATGACAGAAAAATGATGTAAGGAATACGTACGCAACCCGATTCAGGTGCGGTCCAAATCATAGTAGAAGACTTTTTTTTGTTCACATGACAAAGCATCTCATTCTCATTTTCTCTGTGCCTAAATGCATCATTCACTTGGTTAAAAAAAAAAGAGAAGCTCGCTAAGCTGAAAATCCTAAAGGGCAGTTTAGGCAGAAGTTAGAGCAAGTTCGTCGAGTTGAAAAGCCGAGAGGGCGACTCGAAAAAAAGTTAGAGCAAAAATGAAGGATGTCTTATACAATGATGATCAGATTTTTACAGAATACAACCCATCACCCTGATAAAAAGGATAGCCATTCCAAATATCATCTATAGCTTATATCGTATTGTGTAGCCATATCAGCTTGCAGATATATGCAAACACAGGAAACTCGCAACAAATCCTAAGCAACTACAAGACAAAAATAAAAGTCGTCATCATGTCTGAAGTCATAGTCTAGCCAATCCTCCTCCTCCTTATAAGGTGCACATCCTTCATGCTCTAGTCATAATCAGAGTCCACCATAATCTCCTCAATGGTCACACTCGTCCTCCTAGTCTCTGTAGCTCCCTTTATTGCAGTAGTAGAAGTACTAGCAGAATCAAAACTGCTCCCCACAGTCATACCAAAAAGCCTACCCTGAATGTCAGCGGCTCCAAAACTACTCCCAGAAATCCTCCTCTATTTAGTAGTAGCTTGGGAACAGTCCCTACTGCTGCACCAGAAACCCTCCTCTAAATCACCACTGTAGTGTCACCCTGTCTCTTCACTGCAGTTACGATCTTCTCTGTCACTGTCACTATAGTCCCAGTCACCAGTATAGCCTGTAGTATTGAATCCTAGTAGCTCCTCAAGTCTCCATAGAAGGTCAAGTCACTTTCTATGTCTCTCTTGTAATAGTCTTCCTTTCTTCTGTAGTATCATCATCGATGTCACTCAGCATAACGGCTCGACACTCTCTTAACTGGCCAAACAACCTTAAGCCATAACAGCCTTAACTACAGTACGACTCTACCCCATCTAAAGTATTAAACCCACTGCTCCAACATCACCCCGACCAATAAAACTGAAAAAAGAAAAAAATACCTGGCCATTGGAAAAAAAACCAGAGCCTTCATCTTAAGCCTCTACCTCTTCAAGTCTCTAAAGTCACTGGGGTCTTGAAACTCATTGATCACAATGGTCGCATTCACCCAACCATCAATGACTATCTAGCTAGCAACATCCTGAGGGCAGGTCCAGAGACTCCTAAAAAGCCTAAAAATGCCTAACTTTGAACTCTAGAATTACCAGGACTGCCTCCAGATCGCAACCGAATATGGCGCCGAACTCCTTGATGGTGGGGCATAACTCTTCCATAGCAACACCAAAATGAAAAGCACGGGCCACCGGGTCCCAAAACCTAAAGCAAGCCTTCAGAAAATCTCAATCAACTCGCACTCCCCATAAAGTCACCATCGATACAGTACAGTATCTGCCCAAATTAATTCTCTCTACCTTTTTGAGTTTCTTGGTCCATAAATGCATGTAATGACTGAAAATACGGCTTTATGGACGTAAAAAAAAATCACATGAAAAATTACATTCATAACATACACAAAGCAAACTCGTGAATCCACCATCTTGCATCCTACATTCATCTGTTAGATGCATCATCACAGATCATCTGTAGCATTGAAGTCGAACAAAAGGTCCATAAATCCAAAAACATGTATACATAAACATGCATCATCTGTGCACCAACATCTATGCATATGTAATCATTTGTAGTTATACACCATCATACATAAGCCAAAATTGACCAGTACCTCCTCGAAACTGACCGACATCTTTCCAGAATTGACTAGTACTTCCTCGAAGCTGACCGACATCTTTCTAAAACTGACCAGTACCTCTTCGAAGCTGACCAACATCTTTTTAGAATTGACCAGTACCTTCTCGAAGCTGACCGACATCTTTTTAGAATTGACCAGTACCTCCTTGAAGCTGACCGACATCTTTCCAGAATTGACCAGTACCTCCTCGAAGCTGACCGACATCTTTCCAGAATTGACCAGTACCTCTTCGAAGCTGACCGACATATTTTCAAAATTGACCAGTACCTCCTCAAAGCTGACCGACATCTTTTCAAATTTGACCAGTACCTCCTAGAAGCTGACCGACATCTTTTTAGAATTGACCAATACCTCCTCAAAGTTGATCGACATCTTTCCGAAACTGACCAGTACCTCCTCGAAGCTGACCGACATCTTTCTTAAATTGACCGATACCTTCTCAAAGCTGACCGCGACACCATTTCACAACTATACTTCCAAGCAAAACAGCCTCCCTTAACTCAACCCTGACTATGATAATAATCTTTCATCTGATTCTGACCGTAGTAACCATATTTTACCCAAGAGACAACCAATTATGATACCAATGATGCAAAATCTCCCAAAATACCAGGAGCGTCTTCCCTTATCAATCAATCCAGTTAAATCTTCACCCAAAAATGTCTAGAAACGATCACCTATACATAACTTTGGTTCCTTATACCATCCCTTTTCAACCATAGCTCTTACCCAAACATGTCCAAGTACTGACCTAAACATCACTTTGGTTTCTTATACCATCCCTTTTCAACCATGTCTCTCACCCAAACATGTCCAAGGACTGACCTAGACATCATTTTGGTTCTTTGTACCATCCCTTCTTTTGGATTCACTATCATCATAATCGCCTTACAAATAAGACAATTTTGATGAGGGGGCAACTGTGACCCTCAATTTTGCACCCTCATGATGCTGCCATAGCTTGACACTTGCTGAATTTCATACGCTACGCAAAGCTGGTACGGTAGTCCCGCTAGCCAGTTAGCGGGCAAGGGTTAAGGGGGCAGCGCCTCCTCGAAAAAATGGATTTTCAGGCATAATATTACAAGGAGATTAACACTTTTTTGATCCTGATCGAACTTTCTGTATTAGACAATACTTTCTCAAAACTGACTGAATTTTTCTCAAAACTGACTGCCAATCTGTCCGATAATTAATTTCATATCCACCGCCACCGTACCGTCAGCTAGAGCCACGTCAGCCTGCCGTCGCACCTCGAAAATTGTGCCCTACCTGCACCTCAAAAATTACCCTTTTGCCCCTCCATCCTAATTTTTTAACCCAAAAGACCCTACCCTTTTGGTCTTTTCACACTTTCTCTTCTTAAACTACCCTCACCTCACTTTGCTTATAAATACCACCCTCCCCTCCTTCATTTGGCACACCTCAAGCACTTATTGATTGGCTATCCATTTGCTTCTTCTCTCTCTCTAATTATTTTTCACACTCATTTTGAGTAATCACAATTAATTAATTAATTAAAAATTAATTTTAATTAATTAATCAATTTTTTAATTAAGTATTTACTCAATTTGATTAATTAATTATTTTAATTAATCACTTTAATTAATTAATCTTTTTAATTAATTAAAATTGGGTAATTAAGCAATT
>CATKHJ010106886.1:0-10854 GCA_949750685.1 Vernicia montana | reverse complement strand
TCCCCAACTGATGTGGGTTAATCATCAGACATTGTGCACATTGTAACTCGATGGATAGGGTATAATATCCTACCCCTATCTAGGAAGGGTAAATTGTCCTAAACGTGAAAGCCGATCAGTTTCATGTATTCATGTGGAAGAGTATGTCGATATAAGACCTCTACTCTTATAAGTGGAAGAGTATGCCTACCTAGCCTCTACTCTTATTTTCATGTGGAGAGAATGCTAACAAAATGCCTCTAATCCTAAAATCTTTCATGTGGATGATTTCTATGCATATTTAATTATGAGTTATAATTTCTTTCATGAGCTTTGTGCATCTATTCTTATGTTGCACTACCATTTGATTCAATTGAACTATGTGAACTAAATTGTTATGTTATAAGTCATTTGACAAGTATGAGCTCTACCATCCTTATGAGCTAGCCTTGAACTACCTAACCTCACAAGTATGGTAGTATATTCTTTACTCACTGCTTTATCTCATTAGTGATTATATTTTTCCAGGAGATTAGAAGTTCATCGATTCGGTTCTTCAGGCATCCTTCTCCCTAAAAGAACCAAGTGGATTAATGTAATTTCTCCATTTATTATATATGTAATTGCAGCCATTATAGATGCTCCATGTGTGTAGAAGGAGAGTTATTCTTTTGGCCTTGATGGCAATTATGGATGAGTTATATTTATACAATATTTATGAGAATTATGAGCTTATGAGTTTATGTGTGTTTATATATGGATGAGTTTATGAGATTACAAGTAAGAATATGTATAAGTATGTGATATGATGAGATAGATGTACATGTGTATATGCATGAGTTCAGGTTCTGATCTTGGGAATGAGTATGAGTTATTCTAGTTGTTATGTGTTATGAGATTTATGAGATGAGAAGGGTTCTACGGGTTTTCGATGGCCTTATGCCTACCCATGTCCTAGGACTGTCACAGTTACGAAATTGGGCTGTGACACTAGATGTGAAAAAAGGCCTTTTTTAGACCTAAAAATATAACAAAGAGCTATTTGATCCTGAAGTACCATATTAAAGTGCTATAGGGGCACTCATGCATCTTGCAAATTACACTAGGCCTGATATTGCATTTGCAATAAATCTCTTAACTAGGTATAGCTCTACACCTACCAAGAGATATTGGAGTGGTGTAAAACACTTATTGCGTTATCTTCGGGATACTATTGATTTAGGGTTATATTTTCATATAATTCAAATGAGACACTGGTGGGATATGTGAATGTTGAGTCTAATCCCCATAATGGTAGATCTCATACTAATTATATGTTTACTTATGATTGTACTGAAATAAAAAATACTCTCACTATGCAGTTTGAAATTAATGCAACATGTATTGCACAAATTGAAAGTGGATATATCAAGGGTCGAACTAAACATATTTCACCCAAATTCTTTTACACACATGAGCTCCAGAAGAGTGATGAAATAGAAATCCACCAAATTCACTTGAGTAACAACCTAACAGACTTATTTATTAAGTTCTCACATAATGTCATATTTGAACGGCTTATTTTATCGATTGATATGCATCATCTTAAACTGTTGTCTTCATCAGGGGAAGCAAATTAGTATAAGATTGTATTCTTTTTCCTTAGTCAAGTTTTTGTCCCACAAGATTTTTTTGACCAAATGTTTTAATGACGCAGTCTATATAATGATAGAATAGCGCATGAATTATACTTTTTACATAATTTCCTTCTATCTATGGTCTTCTCTTCATTTTATTGCTTCACAATTCTTATTATTGTATTTAATCTACTGTGCTAATAAGTCGATGTACAACAAAATCAATAAATAATTGTCAAGATTTTTAGCCTTGAGTAATCTGATTAGTTTTCTTATTCCATTTAAAAATATAAGTACCAAGTAGTCTAAACTCATCTCCTTAACTATAAAAGATGTCAAAAGGTGTCACTTCCTTTAAGGATAGGTAATGGTCAATTCTGTAGTGCATCTGGTTTATAGATAAACCTCCTAAATAACCTGCTATCCTAAATTAACAACAAGTAAACTTTAACTTGTTATATAGGTTATTATGTTATAGTGGCTCTCTTTATTTAAAAAATAGCATGTAACTAACATGTGATTAATTAATTAAGTGTAATGGACTTAAATAGTTTGGGTTTTTCTAATACCTTATCAAAGAGTATATTGTAATGGGCTTATGACATGAATTTAGAGATTTAATTAACGTGAACAAATACTTGATAATTTAATAATTTAATAATTATTATGCAAAAATAAAAAAATTTAATTTCAATAATATTATTATTTCAATCACAAATATTTATATTTATATAATTTCAATATCATTAAATCAAAACTCACCAAGTAATTTCGTTCAATCACATTAGCATTTACCCCCTAATTACTAATTAAGGTTGATTAAAAAAATAGGAATATTTAAAATGCACACATTTTAAATAAGATAAATTATTATTTAGTCCTTAAGTTTTAGCGAAAGTAACATTAAGGTTCCTGTATTTTGAGAAACTAACAATTGCATTCTTGCATTTTTCTTTCGTCAAACATTTTGGTTATTCCGTCCAAATTTTGGCACTTTTCCGTTAACTTCTTGTAAAATGACTAAAAAGGGTACCATATATATAACAAAGAACTGAAATATAGTAATTTTTTAAATATAATACTTCTAATAAAAATTAATTTCTTAAATAAATTAATTTCTTAAATATAATATTTTTCTTAAATATAATTACTTTACAATATAATACTAATAATTTCTTAAATATAACACTCCTAATAAAAATTAATTTCTTAAATATAATATTTTACAATATAATTCTAATAATTTCTTAAACATAATACTCCTAATAAAAATTAATTTTTGAAATAAATTAATTTCTTAAATATAATATTTTACTATGTAATACTAATAATTTTTTAAATATAATACTCCTAACAAAAATTAATTTCTTAAATTAATTAATTTCTTAAACATAATTAACAAATAATAAACAAATCAAAATTTAAAAAAATAAAATGTAGAAAATGTAGATCGGGTATTTTGGGAAGTAAAAATTATTATTTTTAATTTTTAATTTTTTTAACGAAAAAGTGAAAAAATTTAGACAGAATGACCAAAATGTTTGACAGAATAAAAATATAAGGATGCATTCATTAGTTTCTCAAAATATAGAGACCTTAGTGTTACTTTCGCTAAAATTTAGAAACTAAATAATAATTTACCTTTTTAAATATTCCCTCACAATTTTCTTTTTTAGTTTTAAAGAAATCATAATGTAATTAAAAAAAAATATTTTTCTTATTATTACAAGAAATAAAATACGTTTTCTCTTTTTAGACTATATCTAGAAGTGCATGAGTACTAAGTTTTTATGGTTTGAAGAGACCAAACAAATGATTAAATAGGATTATAATAATGAAAAAAATAGGATTTCAATATAATTATAATTTCATGAAAATAAATTTTGATTCAATAATATTAGAATTATTTCTATAACAAAAAGTTACGAATTCAAAATATAGTCATTGTTCAATTAATAAAAATAAATTGAGATATTTTCATATCTCTAATACCTAATAAATATTAAATCCAATAAAATTAACCTAATATTCTAAAAAAATATATAATTATGATCAATACATAGCAACTATATATTTTCAAGTAATTTTCAATTAACATTTTCAAGTAATTTTGATAAGACACTAACAATATATCATGACACGAAAGTGTATATACAATATATAGTAATTAATTTGTGTTTTATTCAACCAATAAGTTTAATTAACTTGCTAACATGTCCATCAAAAAAAAATTATCATCTCTTCAATGGCAAGAAGATCTACAAGCCCATTAGCCAATGAAATTGTAATTATCATAATAAACCCTAATTTAATTAATTAATATCCACTAATTAAGCATGATATAAAAAGGCTTCTTATGATAATTATGTCTCATACTCTACTAGTTTAACTCAAAATTATAATTAACATTTGAATAATATCAGTAAATCGGATTATTATAATATATCCTATTCCTTAGTGATATAATAAAAGTTGGAATTTTATAACAAAAAAAGGACAAAATATGAGGAAAATATAAAATATAATAATAATTATGAGCAACCATTTTTGGCTTTCTTATATCAATTTATTATTATTTTTTTTTTGTTGCGAAATGAGTTAAATTGTATTTTCATCAAATTACATTTTTTTTGAAAACTACATGTTAGTAAGAGTTAATAGAAATTTTGTTGGTTAACATTTTAATCATATTTAAAATTGCAATTGTCGATCAGTTGAATTAATATTTACTATTTCACTATATAATCAAAGATATAAGTAAAAAATGTCATGCAACTAGCTAGTGTCAGATTCAACTTGATTAAATTTTAATTTAAAAGTAGTTGAAATTGATTCCATAAATTGTTTTTTACTTTTTTTTTTATTATTTAGAATTTATAGATATAAATGAATTTTATTAAATTTTATGAAGTTTATTTATAAATAATTAAATATATACATTTTATATTTTATATAAAAGAATTTTTTTGAAATTTTGTCTAATTAATTCTATAAAATTGGTTATATTAAAAAAAAATCCTATCAATTCTAATGGAATTTACAAGTAATTATAAGGAAAATTTATTTTGAGACTTCTAAACTTATCAATTTTTTTTTTGTTTATTGAAATAACCCAGAATTTTATAAATTTTATAATTCGTATTTTTATAAAAACATATATTTATTCGGTTTTGTTGAATATTTATAATTTGAAATGATATATGTATTTATTTAATTCTAATTCTATTTTATGTTTATATTTAAAAAATAAAAATGATATACGTAATTAAGGTAAAGAAATATTTTCTTTTATGAAGATTAATAAAATAAAAACATTTATTTGGTTTGTTATAAATTTTCTTTAAAATAAAACAATTATTTTAAAATAAAACGATAATTAATTGTGTGTGTGTGTATATATATATATATATATATATAGTAAGATTTTAATAGTAATTATATAGAAGTAATCATTTATGGGTATCAATTTTTAATCGTTGAATTAAAATTTAAATGTTGTAATTGATTTATGAGTTTTTTTAATGTTAATATTTATGATAGTTGACTGAAAAACTAAAAAGTTTAAAGTGTTTCTCAAAAAATAAGTTTAGTTTCCAAAGCCATGCATTTAATATTTCCTTTAATATTAACCAGTTGTTAATCAAATCATCAAGTTTGAAACAACCACATGCGATCAAGATTGTACACTCATTGCATAAGCAATATATTATGCCTTGTAGAACTAAAAAAAACCTGAAATCAAAACTTAATATTCAAAAATCGAGAATTTAACAAATGGGGTTCTTATTTCAATAATCAAATTACTAGACTTGAAAAATAATAAAAGGAAAAATGAAACTGAGGCAAATTAGAAAATTGACATGGGATATATGGATATACCATTGCAGACAAAAGTAGGCAAAGAAACTGCTTTTTTTTTTTTTTTGATAAGCCAGGTATTTCATTAAAGAGAGACAAAAGACTCCCAAATTACAGAGCATAAAGATACAAGATTACACTTAAACCTGAACAATATCTATGAAACTAACTGAACAATAATCTAAATATCGGAGAGTATAGGACAATAACAAGAACAAGAACTGGCCTCAAATCCGAGCTATGGACTCTATTCACTGTCGTTTTTTCTAGCTGATCTAGGATGAAGAGAACAACACTTACTTGATCTCTGTCCATTAGCAAGGGAAAGTAAAGCTGATATATATATGAATTTGTAACACAAAGAAATTCCTTTGCTCAAATGTCAACACCACCTGTAGGGCCCAAAACCATAGCATTGATATAACCAAGACTAAATAATCAACTTGACCACTCTGAGGCCAACCATAGCTAAACTTGAGGTATATGACTGCTGCATCAAACTATGAGTTCAAGCCAAAAAGATCAATATATGACCTGTACTGCTTTAATTTAACTATTTTACAAATAAATTTCTTTGAAAAAAAAAAACCATTTTACAAAATAGTTAGTTGTTAAACTTACTATAGAAGGTAATGTTATTTAATATTTAAAATTATATACATAAATCAATTATTACTTGTACTGAGTTTTAAAATGGTTATCATGAAACCATATTCATTGAAAATTTCTATATATATATATAATACTGTAACTTGAACCCGTGATCTAAGGGAGATTAAGCTAATTGTTGACCAACAAGTCTAACTGATCTTATTGTAATCTTGTTATGTATTATGATATCATTTTATTAGTGTATTATTTTATTATTAAAGTTATTAAAAGATTTTTTTATTATATTTTAAATTAATTGTTATTTACTTTCAGTTTAAAAAAATATTTATAAATAAGCTGATTGGTTCACTTTTAAACTAACCAATCAACTGTTACTTGTGTTGGATCTGAGAGAGAGAGAGAGAGAGAGAGAGTGACAGAGAGAAGTGATCGCCAAAACGGCACACACGCAACACCACTGGGAAGAGGAGCCGCCGATATGTCCAACGGCACTAGCCTCACCACCAACCGCCATCGAACGCTGCCGCACTCATTGTCTGACTTCACAGCTGGCAAGATCTTCCGAGCTTGATTTCAACTACTTTTCGGTCTCCTTTTCTAATGATTCTAGTACGGTTGAACTCCTTATCTTTCAAGTTTTCATTTGATATTTCATTTACTTATTTTTTACTGACTTGTACTGAAAATTTAAGTGCTAAATAAAATAAGTGATATAATTTTTAAATAGTAAAAATATTTAAAAATTTAATCACTTATTGCATTCATTATAAATTTTAAATTAAAAATTTTGACTTATCATTTTAAATATTTTTTGACTTAATTATCAAACAAATTTAAAATAATTAAGTGCTGAAAATTTTAATTTTAAATGTTAAATGGTGTTATCAAACACCACCTTAGTTATAAGTATATCAGGTAACAAGTAATTTTAATCAATGGTTAAGATTTAAAGGTAGTGATTTGACGATCATAAACCCTATAGTTTATTTATAAATCAGATCCACTATAGAAGCCCTCATAGGTAATAAGAGGTCTAAATTGTCTCTTAAATTATAAAATGTATCACTAAGGGCCTATTCGGTATCGTTTTATATTTTTTGTTTTTCAAAAACAAAAACAAGATTTTGAAAATCAGAATTTGTTATTTTTGATTTTTTGTTTTTTGTTTTCAAAATGTCTCTAAATAAATATGAAAGAAATATTAAAAAAAAACAGAAAATTGCAATTATATTAAACGCCCCTAAATTAGTGAAAATTATTAAAAATGACGGATTACTCTCTTATTATTCGCGCTATTAGCCTTCATTCATAAAAAAAAAAAATTATCAAGATTTTTCCCATAAGTTGTTTTATTCTCAAATCTATATATATAAATCATAAGTTAAAGAAATATTAAGGATTTTAAGAATAAGTTTAAAACTCTCTTCTAATTAATCCACATCTTCGATCTCTCAAATGAGAGCAGAGAATAATAAGGTTTTCACGATGGCAGCTACGATATTCATCATTCTCTATCTATTCATTCACTGTTGTTTTTCTCCTTCTCTTCTTCAGTTTGCACCTAATTATGCAGGTTAGTTCATCTTGTCATCTCTTATTATTTAGATTAATGGATTCGTGTTGTCTCACTAATATATTTTTGGCTTATGAAATTACAATGTCGGGTTAATTGATAGCAATGAATTTATAAGACTTGAAAAATTACAGGCAAAGTGATTTCCAGCATGGAGAATGTCAGAATGACACCGATTACAATTGCAACTACAATAATTTGTATACAAATTAAGATAAACTTACTCTGTTTTTTTTTTTTTTTTTTTTTTTTTTGGTTGTTGTTGTTGTTGTTGTTGTTGTTGTTGGATGCTATGAGATTGAACTCATGATATCTATGAATTACAATGCCATTGTGATAGTTAGCATTGGAACTAATAGCCCCTTATCCATGTGAAATCTAATTGCAAACTAATTCCCAAAAACCAATCAACTACTTGGTAGATATTCTGATATTACAATGGCTGTACTAATGCATTATTATAAAACTACAAATACACATAATCTCATAGGGATGTCCCACTGGGAACATAAAATATGTAAAAATGACTTTGTCACCTAAAGGAAAATTGATAACTAAGGGAAGAGTAGGTGTGATGAAAGATTTCAAAATTTGAATCCAACTCTGGCCAAAACCTGGCTATGACTTACTAATGCTATCTTAGCTAAGAACCTGTCATACAAGGGCATGTGATGTATTACCTTTCTAACCTCTTATTTTGTGAATGATATGACATGTTTGTTATTCTTATAGTACAGTGGTAATTATTGGTCATACTAAACAGTTATTCAAAGTTAGATTTCATTTGTGTCAGCTAATGAATTTTGGGTTGGTTCCTATCAGGATCGTAAAGGTATCATGGAGGTCAGGGAGTTCCTCATCAAAGTATCTTAAGATAAAAACATAATAGATGATTTAGGATTACTTTTGGCAGAGCAAGCATATGATATAGGTCTTTTGGTCTCTCAGCACGTCTTTAATCTTCCTCCCCAACTTTTGCCACCACTTTATGATGCCTTATTCAATGTGTTAACAGATATAAATTATGAGTTGTTAGTTATTAGATAATAAATATTGGTTGTTAATTGGTGACACCATTGTAGTGTCAAGTTGTGTATTCTGCCGATTGTAGTGGAATTAATAATTCCGCTATGACGAATACTTGACTCAATTCACCACTTTGGAAGAGCCAATCCAATGATACAATAACTCTTAAAAATTATGAACTAAATTTAAGAATAAGAATAGTCTTCTAAATGAAGAGAAATGCTTGTATTTCTTCAAAAATGAATTCTCCATACAAGGAAAACATACAAGCCTACTTAACCGTTGTAGTGTCAAGTTGTGTATTCTACTGATTGTGGTGGAATTAATAATTCCGCTACGACAAATACTTAGCCCAATTCACCACCTTGGAAGAGCCAATCCAAGGATACAACAACTCTTAAAAATTATGAACTAAATTTAAGAGTAAGAATAGTCTTCTAAATGAAGAAGAATGCTTGTATTTCTCCAAAAATGAATTCTCCATACAAGGAAAACATACAAGCCTACTTATAGGCATTAATACAACTTAAATAATGTAAATACAAAGTTGTAATACAACTCAAATAATGCAAATACAAAGCTAAAAATTAATGATACAAGGCTGGCACACACACAATTTCATGTGGAAGACATGAATTATTTGAAAATAAAAGAGACATGAGTTGGAAATGGCTGGAAAGAAGAATTATTGAATAAGTTGGCAGACACATGCATGGATGTTGGCTGGAAATATAAGAATTGTTGGATGAAATGATGGATGAGTTGGTATGTTTGCACTTATGTGGACACTCTTGTGTCATGCTCCCCTGGTTGAAGAAGACTCACCTTGAGTCGGACTTGTCTTTATCTCCAAAATATGGTGATAGATCAGCAACATTGAATGTAGTTGACACATTGTAATCTCCAGGAAGTTCAACCTTGTATGCATTTTCATCAATTCGCTTAACAACTTTGAAAGGGCCATCTGTTCTAGGTTGTAGTTTTGCATACGGTCCTGGTGGAAATATTTCTTTTCTCAAGCAAATCTATACTAAATCACCCTCTTTGAAAGCAGCAGGCTTATGAAATTTGCTTGCTTCTAGTATCGTTCATTTTGCTTTAGAATGCTGCTTTTAACTTGTTCATGCAATTTCTTGATCTACTTTGCTCTTTCGTCCGCATCTGCACTGAATCGTTGTTGAGTAGCTTTAGGAGCAAGTTCAATTGGAGTGATAGGATTTTTCCCATACACCACTTCAAAAGGGCTTTGACCAGTTGTCTGGCTTGGTGAATTGTTATAAGCAAATTTTGCTTGAGCTAAGATCAAATTCCGTTGTTGAATATTTTTCCAGACAAAACTTCTCAGTAAGTTTCCCAAACTTCGATTAATTACTTCTGTTTGTCCATCTGTCTGGGGATGAGCTGCTGAACTGAATTGAAGTTTTGTTCCCATTTTGCTCTATAAGGTTCTCCAGAAATGACTCATGAATTTAACATCACGATCTGAAGTGATAGTCTTTGGAATCCCATGCAGTCGTACAATCTCTCGAAAGTAAAGATCAACAATGTACGTAGCATCATGGCTCTTGCTACATGGCACAAAATGAGCCATTTTAGAACATCTATCCACAACAACCATGACTGAATCTTTACCTCTTTGTGTGCGAGGTAGACCAACAACAAAATCCATGCTAACGTCCTCCTAAGGAGCTTCAGGAACTGGTAGAGGTGTGTAAAGTCATGTGTTCTGGCCTCGAGTTTTGGCAATATGGCAAACTTTGCACCTTTTAATGTGTCGCTCTATGTCTCGGATCAAGTGTGGCCAATAAAAGCTTCCTTGTACAAGAGCTAATGTCTTGTCACGACCAAAATGACCACCAAGACTCCCATTATGACATTCTGTTGCCCAAGATGAACCAAGAAGGGGGGTTGAATTGGTGGGCAATTAAAAAATTAATTGAACAAGAAAGAAAGAAAAGAAAGAACACAAAGATTTATAGTGATTCGGATTATAACCAATCCTACATCCACTCCCCAATCAACAATTGGGTATTTCACTATCAATAGAGTTTTACCAAGTTCACTCCCAACTTAGTGTTTAAGCTCACACCAAACTTTACAAGTGTTTTCCCAAGGCTCACACTCAAACCCCTCAAGTGTTTTTACTAGGCTCACACTCAAACCTCACAAGTGTTTTCACTAGGCTCACAC
>CATKHJ010106811.1:0-10623 GCA_949750685.1 Vernicia montana | reverse complement strand
AATTTTAATTAATTAATTAATTTTTCAATCATTTTTCACTCAACTTGATTAATTAATCCTTTTAATTAATCACTTTAATTAATTAATCCTTTTAATTAATTAAAGTTGGGTAATTAAGCAACCAAGTCATCAAATTAATTTCTTTTTAAAATCAAAACCGATAAAACAGTACTTCGATCGGGAAAATCACTCCGCCCACTCAAAATCCCCTCAAGATAAGGTATATCATCTTCTCGCACCAACTCCAAAATCACCCCAAATCAAATCAAATCAATCTGACCAATCCTTAAACCCTTCCACCTCATAATGGAACGAACTATGTGGGTTTTAATCCCCATTCAGTGGGATACGTAGGCATGCTTGGAATCTGAATCCAAGTCTCAAATCCAAATCTCAACCAATCGTCTCTCCCATTTATTTTCAATGTAAATTTATGCTTTCCATATAAATTGTAATTAATGCTATTTAGTTAATTATTTTTGGGAGTAAATGAGCGATTTTGTAATTTCCCTAATACCTATAAGGATTAGAGGAAATACTCTCATTTACTTGTGGATGCTTTTAAATACTTGCTCTTTATTTTCCCATTTGTCTCATAATTATGCCATGCTCATGCATTATGAATTGTCATCAATATCCGTCATCCATGAAATCATTTTTCAAAAGTCAAAATCAAATTTAAGTGCCAAATCGAGATTGTTTAAAACCAAAAAACCTAATCCCCGAACCCAAACTTGGTTCGAAGATTAGTGATTTTATCCTTGGGTAAATTAATCTAAGATTAATAAATTGGAGTCAAAATGAGTTTTTCCTTAATTTTTCCATATAAATAAATTAGGGTGGCGACTCCCGAACCTTTTCAAAAATCAAAATCAATTTTTCGAGGAGATAGCCTCTTCCAATCGTGAGCACCGAAACCATTTCCTTAACCTCCCTCAAAAATCACTCTCACCTTTCCTTAAGGCATTCATTTTTTCTCGAGCGAGGGGAGGGGCGTTCGGGCGAGACCTCACTCCTGCCTGCAAAATAGGTTGCGAATACCAAATACCACACCAAGTATTACTTGGGTTATGCCCCAAAGAAGCACACAAGAAATCCCCCTTAAGATAATATTTAGCTTTGTAAAGCCGACTAACAATAGTATTTGGTTTTGAAATTAAATTTCATCTTTGTTTCCCAAGCATAGCAAGATTAAACTTATGCATATTACAAAAACCCAAACCCCCACTCTCCTTTGTAGAACACAATCTCTCCCAACTGAACCAATGAATACGTCTACCACCCCCTCTCCCCCCTTCCTTATAACCCCACCAAAAAGAATTCATCGTCCTTTCTAGTTTCTGAGTAAGGGAAAAAGGTAATAAAAATGTATTCATACAATAGGAGGGAATAACTTGAGCTACTGATTTTAACATAACCTCCCTACCTGCTTGAGATAAAATCTTCGATTGCCAACCTTGTAGCCTCCTCCACAACCTATCCCTAAGAAAACCAAAAATGGCTCTCTTATTCTTGTCCACCAAAGAAGGAAGCCCCAAATATTTGCCAGTGTCCAAAGGATTAGAGACACCCAAAATAACAGAAAGGGAATCTTTAATCTCATTTGACAAATTATTAATATAAAAAATACCGGACTTCTGAAAATTTACTGCTTGACCAGAAGCCAACTTATACTCCTGCAAAATACCCTTCACCGCATGACACTCAACAATGGTAGCATTAAAAAATAAGAAACTATCATCTGCAAAAAATAGATGTGATACACTAGGAGCCCCTTTACAAACCCAACACCCATGCAATACACCCCAGCTTTCAACTGCTTGAAACATTGCTGACAGCCCCTCAGCACAAACAATAAATAAATATGGTGACAACGGATCACCCTGTCTTAACCCACGACGAAGAACCATAGGCCCAACTACTTCCCCATTAACCACCACAGAATAAGACACAGTTGTCACACAAAGCATGATCCAATTAATAAATTGAGAAGCAAATCCCATTTTCTGCATCATAGCTTTTAAATAACCCTATTGGATCCTATCATATGCTTTACTAATATCTATCTTGAGAGCAACATTCCCCTTATTCCCCTTTGTTCGGCGTTTCATATAATGAATCACCTCAAAAGCAATAAGGACACTATATGTTATAGACCGGCTAGGAACAAAAGCCGACTGAGATTTAGAAATAACACTAGATAACATCATCTTTAACCTATTCGTAAGAACCTTAACCATAATTTTATAAATAACATTACATAAAGCTATTGGCCTAAGGTCTTTTATAGTAGCAGGAGATTCACATTTTGGCACTAACACAATATTTGTATCATTTAAGAAAGTTGGAAAAACACCAGTAGCTAACCAAGAAGAGCAAGCAGAGAAAATATCAGTACCTAATTGAGGCCAAAACCAATGATAAAATGCCGGATTGAAACCGTTTGTTCCAGGTCCTATCTGGATGCATTTGGAACACTGCTCGACGAAACTCATCAATGGTGAAAGGTTCAACCAACCGAGCATTATCCGCAATAGATACATGACCAACCTCAAAAGAAAGCTCTAAAGATGACTGATCAGAGATGAAAGTAAAAATTTCTTGAAAATACCAGTAGCAAGAGAACACAAACTAGCCTGTGTATCCACAACATTACCCATCTCATCATTAAGCTTAACAATTTTATCAACCCGCTGCCTAGAAGAAGCCATAGCATGAAAGAACTTGGAATTCATATCACCCCCCTGAAGCCAAAAACACTTTGCCCGCTGTTTCCAGAAATTCTCCTCTTGAATTAATAAGTCCCCTAACTGTTGCCTATACAAGTGAAATAGAGCAACATCATTAGAATTAGTGGACCTTTGAAGCCGATTCATAGCCTGCTTACACATCACAATTTTGTTCCTAAAATCACCATAAACCCAACATCCCCATGCAAACAATGCAGATGTACAAGATGCAAGCCTATCCAATAAAGACAAACCACATGAAGCCTGCCAACTACCCACAACCACGTCATGTAAACCAGGTTCATACAACCACCTATTTTCAAATCGAAAACGAGCCCCACGAACCTGATTAGCAGAAACACCATTAGTAAGGAAAATGGGATTATGATCTGAAACTGCAGCTACAAGGTTAAGGAGACGAGCCGAAGGAAATAAAGAAAGCCAAGAATTAGAAACGAATACCCTGTCGAACTGTTCCTCTACACCATGGACTGTACCCTTTTCATGACTCCAAGTAAATTGGTGTCCCTCTAATGGCATATCATACAAAAGACAATCAACCACAGTAGCTCGAAAGCCCTTAAATAGCCATAAAGGATGAGGAGAAAAACCTTTTTTATCAGCTTCATATAATAAGTCATTAAAGTCCCCCATGCAACACCAAGGAAGAGAAGAAGCTTGATGCAAAGACCAAAGTAAATCCCATGATTGACGTCTACGAACATGCTCAGGAAACCTGAAAAAGCCAGTAAACCTCTAATTAGATGCTTCACTCACACTAACCTCTACATCTATGTGATTATTAGAAAAACCCAAAACAGAACACGAGCCAGCAACCTTCCATAGAAGAGCTAGACCCCTACCACGACCGATACGATCCATACAAAAACAACCAGCATATCCAAAATGAACCCGCAATTCTTCAATCTTAGCTGAATGAACCAGAGTTTCAATTAGAAATACTATAGATGGCTTACAAGATTTGATAACCTCATTCAAAGCCTTCGACAGTTCTAACTGAGGCAGTTCATTGCTCTCGGCAGGCCTGTTGAGTAGGACCCGTCGCTGATAAAAAAGGGGTTAAAGCCACAGAGTTATCCATAATATCCATTAAAACCGAGTCAGTTGCCTTAATGGTTTCTTGAAGGTCAACAGCTCTTCTCTTCTTTCGGTCTTCATGTAACTCAATACCATCCTCCTCTGAGCCCAAGCCCACACTTGTATCTGTATTAGAATTAGCAATAGAAAGGCCCACATGTTTTGTCAAAGTCACACGTGCATGGGAAGGATCATGCAACTTAGATGACTTAATTGAAATTAAATCCATCTTATCCTTTCGTACTTGAACAACCTTACCCTTACCCCTATCCCTATCCATTGAAACAGTTGGGATTGAATTTGAATTATACACAAATTCCACCCTTTCTCCTCCCTCCTTCAACCATCGCTCACCACCAGCTCGTCGCTCTGGAGCACGCAACCAAATACCCCACTCTTGTTCAACATCACCATCAGGTAGCTCAAAAAGTCCAGCATAGAAGCGATCTAAGTGGCCTAATTAACAAACCACAAAGAAAACAAAACGTGGGTAGCTTTTCATACTTGAAATTAACCACGGCAGCTTCCCTCCCCTGCCTCTTAATTTTCTTCCTACGTTTCAAAGGAGTCCTAACATCAAACAACACCTTTAGACGCATATAATTTCTCCAAACACCAGCACTATTATTAATATCATATTCCAAGAATGTTCCAATGAAATCCCCAAGTTGCTTCCCTACCGACTTCACCATAAAGCCTACTGGTAAATCATAAATTTGTACCCATAGAGAAACATGATGGAGAGGGACACTTTCAACTACATCCCCCTTCCTCAAATGATTAAAAATTAGCAAACAACCATCAAACGTCCATGGGCCCAAATCTAATATCCTTTTCATATCTAAAGCATGATAAAACTGAAAATGGAACAAATATGGATTGATTTCAGTTATAGTGATACCTTTCCCAGGGCGCCATAAGCTGGCCATCTGGTGTTTCATTGACGGAAAATTAATTGCCTTATCAGTAAGGAACCGACCAAATAAACAGTAATCCAAATTGGTTGTAGGATCAACCTGTAGCCCATCATCAACATCCAGCTCCTCTTCTTCATTATCAAAAAGGGACAAATCAGCAATATTAGCCTCCATCATTGACTAACCAATCCAAATAGACTGAGATTTATCAAGAGCAATAGAACCCCTAATCGGAAAAAAAACGCACTCTCAAAAAAGAGAGAAAAAACAATTAGTTCAACACATTGATTTCTTCTTATCATAGTAACAATTTTTATTTATTTATAAATTGAATGTGTATAACATAATCTCAATCAAATTTAAATCATAAATATCAAACTTAAAATTCAAATTTTGCAGCAATTCTTCAACTCTCAATAAATATCAATAATTTTAATTCAATCTCTTCATTTCTATCATTATTGAATATGTACAAAATAATATTAAAAAATTAAATGTTATAAATATCACGCTTAAAATTTAAAATTTTATAGCAAATCTTTATCCTCAAACAAATATTAACAACCATAATATTTTTCTAAAAAAATAAGATTTTATGTATAAATGAATTGTCTGAAAACCATGAGGAATTGATTTTATATATAAAAAAAAGTAGGAAAAAATTCAAAAATAACTAAAAGAGGCAAAAATTTTCATTTTTACGGTGGCCATGAAAAAATTTTAAAAATACCGTGTAAACTTCAAAAAATAACATTTATACTGTGGTATACGTTTGGTATGTTTTTTTTGAGTAAATGGTATATGTCATGGTTTTCAAACTCGGCCCGATCTTAAAATCAGTGAAGGTAGAGGGTCACGGGTCAGAGGTTCAACCGGGGTCGAACTGATATTTTAAATAATATCATATATTTATTATTTATATGTTAAAAAAATATAATACACATATAATTAAAATTAATAAATATTATTAGATCCACAGTGTTGAGTTTAGGTTCAACATGTGAGCGCGCGACTTGTATACACGAATGTCGGACTGAAATTGATTGGCCTGTGCCAACTTAAATAAACCCGGTCGGGCCGGCTGGTTTTCCCCGGTTTCCACCTCCCCCGGGTAAATGGTCAGGCTCAAACCGGCCTGAGGTTTGGTTCCTGACCGAGCCGGTCTGGGTCGACAACCATGGTATATGTTTGATATATTTTTTTAGTTTGTTCACAACAAAAAACAAACACAGAAAATGATATATATTTTGTATATATATAGTATACGTTATGTATATGTTTGATATATGTTTAATATTTAGTATATATTTGCTAAGTCTCAAGAATTAACATTCATTTCATATAATTTTTCATATATATATATATATATATATATATATATATATATATATATATTTATTTATTTATTTATTTATTTATATACAATTGGTATATAACTAATATATTTTTTGTATATATTTCATATAAAATACATCTAATAAAATAATTGAAGGGGCATTCTCTATCATAGGTTCCTTTGTGCGATTTAACAAGTGTAAAAAGCTAGAAAAAAAATTAATGACTCATAAAAAAGATATTGCAACAATATTAAAATTTCATTAATTAACTAAATTAAGTTAAGTAATTAATTATTCCTCCAAATATAAATAAAATAAACTAATTTGGCCCTATTGAGGAGACTACGGGCATAGGTTCGATTTACTAGTCTAAAAAACATAGAAGCAACTACCATTGGAGAGAGAGAAGAAAACTATCACTCACCGCCAGAAGTCGCCAAAGAGTGGCTCATATGCCGTCTGACCATTCGGCTAGTTGAAATTTTTTGGAGTTGATTTCGACCAACTCTGATATCCGTTTTCGGAGATTCTGATACGGTTGGATTCCTCTCCTCCTAAACTTTCTTTTGGTATCTCATTTTGATTATTTTAAATTTAACTCATGCCATTTATTGAGAAACACAATAAAAAAGAAAAGAAAACAAACAAAAATCATATAAAAAAAAAATACAAGGTTAATAAAAATGTATAAAAAAAATTCACAATAAAAATGATATTTTCTCTAAAAAAAAGTATATTATATAATTTCTTTAAAAACAATAATAATTGAACTTGTTGCAATGATTAAGGATGAGCACGGTTCGGGTGAATCTAAAGATTAACCGAGCTGAACTTCGGAGATTCTTAAAATGAGATATCCGGAATCGAACCGTAAGAGAAAAATCTCCATATCGAACCGTCCCTATTTTTCGTGATGGTTCGATATAGAGATTCGGGTCTAATAGGACTGTTCGGTATGAAATGTAATAAAATGGAGATTCAGAAATTTTCTATTTTTAAATAATTAAAAATAATTCAATATCAAAGTGTGTGTATATATATTGCAATTACTAATTTGAAAATTAAATTTTATAATTAATAAAAATTAAATTTTACTTATGCATTATTGAATTTCTTTAAATGTATTGCTAATTCAATATCAAAGTGTGTGTGTATATATATATATTACAACTACTAATTTGAAAATGAAGTTTTATAATAAATTTAATAAAAAATAAATTTGACTTATACATTATTAAATTTCTTTAAATGTGTTGCTAATTCAATATCAAAGTGTGTGTGTGTGTATATATATAAATCTTTTAAATCGGTTATAGTTTCGGTATGGTTCAATATAGTTCTCGGTGTGGATAATTACTAATCTCTAAAACTGTACAAAAAAAAAATCGAGACGGTTTGGTTCGAAGAAAGTCAAATGGTCAATGAATATTTTTCAATTCAAATTTTCAGTATGGTTCAATATTTCCGAGTCCCGTGCTCAACCCTAACAATGATAAGCCTAAGAAAAGCATCAAAATATTTTATAATGAAAGATATACATTTAAAAACCTCCAATATCTCAATACCCATATAATTATAAAAATAAAAAGTGTTTATCAATGCTAATCTACTTCTTTCAATCCAAACTAAAAATATCTACAATTTCCTTCCTTTTTTCTCATTTCTTTGCCAATAAACATCTCCTCCCTTTTTGTTCCCATCCAAATAAATTGTTGAAAACAAGGAAAAATTATTTTTAAAAAAATGAAAACTTTATGATTCTAGTTGCTATTTAAGTGTTTAAGCATGTAATTGGCATGCCATTTTATTGAAGTAAAAAATAAAAAGCGAATTTTTAAACGTTCTATGTCTATATTTTAAGTATTGAAATTCTTGAGGATAAATACTATAAACTCATGTGTTTTGCTATAATGAATACTTAATTATTCATTATTCAAAATTAGCAATTTTAGTTTCTACATTAATTTTAAGGTAAAGTACTATTTAATCTTTGAAAATTATCTAAATTAATGATTTGATTCCTGTAGTTTGAGAAATGAACTCTTTAGTCCTTAATATTTTATTCCGTTAAAACAATTAATCATTTTGTCTATTTTTTTTACATCTTTCCATCAAAAAAATTATAAAATAATTATAAAAATAATAAAAATAATTTTAAATCTCAAAATCACCCTCCACATCTGACTTCATTATTTTCCATAATTGAAACAACTGCTAAGACCCGTGCGAAAAATTGCAACTGAAAAACAAAGTTGGGCTTCGATCGGTGATGGAGGAGACCACCGGAGCACTTGAACGAGCAACAAATTTATTATGATCGACAACAAACAGAGCACGAATGCTGACTTTGGAATGCGTGTTGGCGGTGTGATGCGAATTTGCCTCTGCCTTGGATCCCAATTAGTGCATCAATCAACTGAGTTTCTGGTAATGGGTCACTAATTTTTTGTTATTGGGTCACTAATTTCTCTACCTAACCAAGTAATAATATCAAACAACGAGAACACAATTTTAACGTGGTTCGGCTTAAGCCTACATTCACGGGCGAAAGAGATAAAATTTTACTAATAAACTCAAAAGTGGTACAAAACAAAGAGAAAATAATTCTCAATCCCAAAACTCAATACACCCAATATTCTTAACCTCTCTTATACAAAATATCAAACAATAAGTTACAAATTGGAACCAAAACTTATTGTAACAAAAGAGAGGGATCATCCAATAATAAGGGAATTACTATGGGTTATCAAAATAAATTATATAAATGTGGAGATATAAAAATATGGAGAGGGGATGATTTTTAGAAGAAGTTAGGAAACCTATATATATAGACTAGCTCCTAAAACTTTTCCAAATTATACAGCTTGCAACAAACTGTTAATCAAGACTTTAAATCAAGTTGGCACCGAATTAAGTGCTTACTAATGATGACTTTAATTTATTATTATTATTATTATTATTTTTAACATTTTCTCAATAAATCTCCAACAAATGTTAAAAAAAAAAAAAATACAATAACTTCACCTCTAACAAACTCCACCATAATTCAAAATTAGTGAATTTATTCTCCTTCTCCACACTCAAATTTAAAATTATATAAATTCTTCATTATCTGTCTCACTTACAGTAGCACTGGCTTCTGCGGATTCAAGTTTATGCTTATTTTTAAACTTGAAACAATCAGTTTTGATGTGTCCCTTTTTCTTGTAGTAATTACAAGTGAGATTATTACGTCGACCACCTCGAGTAATAAGAAGTTCTCTAGTATTAGATTTATCATCTAGCTCATTATCCATAAGATCTTTTGAAGTTAATATTGTTTTAACCTCTTCTAAAGACAAACTTTTACTACTGCAAATCAAGGTGTCTCTTAGATTCTTGTAAGATGGAGGTAAAGAACGAAGCAATATAAGAGCTTGATCTTCATCATCATACTTGATAGCCAAATTTTCAAGATCCATACGAATAGTATTAAATTTATCAAGATGAGCTTTTAAAGATGTACTTTATGCCATATTTAACATGTGCATGCGGTGTTTTGCAACCAGTTTACTTGTGAGATTTTTGTTCAAGTATAGTGACTCTTGCTTTAACCATAAGTCTGCAGCAGTCTTTTCACGGAGTACTTCACGCAAGACCTCATTTGATAGGCACAACTGAATGATAGTTAGAGCTTTCTCATTTATTTTTGTTTTCTTTACTTTTGTCAATTCGATAGACATTTTATCCTTCTCCAATAGAGCATGTTGCAGCTCATATTGGGTCAAGATTGCTCGCATTTTTATTTTCCATAAAGCAAAATTAATATTGTAGTCAAATTTCTCAATGTCAAATCTTGTTGTTGCCATAACTAAGCCAAATAAATATCATAATAAACATTCAACCTCAAGAAAAAAACAATCAGACTCTGATACCACTTGTTGAAAATTTTATATAGTGTTTAATTTATTTGGTTATGTAAATAAAGTTGGACAACAAAATAATATCAAATAAAGAGAATACAATTTTAACGTAGTTCAGAGTAAGCCTACATTCACGGGAGAAGGAGATAAAATTTTACTAATAAACTTAAAGGTGGTATAAGATAAAGAGAAAATAATTTTCAATTCCAAAACTCAATATTCTTAATATCTTTTATATAAAATATCAAACAATAAGTTACAAACTGAAACCAAAACTTGTTGTAATAAAAAAGAGGGATCACCCAATAATAAGGGAATTACTATAGGTTATTAAAATAAATTATATAAATGTGGAGATATAAAAATATGGAGAGGGAATGATTTTTAGAAGGAGTTAGGAAACCTATATATATATATAGGCTAGCTCCCAAAACCCTTCCAAATTACAAGCTGTTAATCAAGACTTTAAATCAAATTGACATTGAATTAGGTGCCTACTAATTAGGGGTGTCAAAAAGGGTCATGACACGCCAACCCGATTCGCCAAACACGAAAAATTTTCGTGTTAGGGTTGAGGTTTAGCAGGTCCGTGTCGATAAACGGGTTGACCCGTTTATGACACTGCTTAAACGAGTCGTGT
>CATKHJ010106800.1:0-11047 GCA_949750685.1 Vernicia montana | reverse complement strand
TTTCCCGCAGACGGGTGTTATTACGGTCTCCCTACTTTCGGTTGTACTATCTGGGCGAGAGAGTCCATTTCCAGGTTATGGGATCCTGGTATGTGCCTAGCTTTCCGCCAGTTGATATGCATTATGGATATGACATCCAGGCTTCCCAGGAGCTTTTCAATGTAAGGGAGGCGTACCTGCATCAGTGCTCCAACCTGAACTACTTGGAGTTCTGTGATAAATTCCTGATGTGGGAGATTACATGGCAGGGACGATCTTCTACTATCTCTATCATCCCGAGGGAGCCCATTCCTTTAGCAGCTCTTGAGATTCCTTTGGATGGTTCATCTGGGGGACATGTTCCCGAATCCAATCACGGCGCAGGCCTTAGCCACAGTACCGGCGGGGTAAATTGGAATACAGAATACCAGCTCCTTGAGGAGATTGGATATTATGGTGTAGATGGCATCATGAGGACGTGGCAGCTTCCTGGTATTGTTCGCTCGAGCGAGCGGATGATCCCTGACGATATTGCCCAGGTACCTTCTTTGTCTCTCCCACCTTTGGAAATAATCTTTATGTAGGATTTTCATTATATCCTTTATGTGCTTTGGAAAGGATCCAAAACATCTGACATTATTCTTTATGTAGGTTCCTGAAGACTATGCTCGGCGCAATTATCACATCTCCCATAGGATGGAGGTAGCTATTGGTGGACTTCTCACGCACCTTGACATTGCGGAGTTGCAGGGGGCAGGTGATGAGGATGCTCTTCGGAGGAGGAGGAGAGGAGGCTAGTTTTGATTGATTACTGGTGCTGACCTGGATTTGCTTTTGGTTGATGTTTTCATTTGTTTCTCTTTTTTTATTCCCCTAATGGGAGATAGTACTTATTCGGATGACTGTATCTTTGATGCCCCTGGCGGGCGGTAACACTATTTGGATGACTGTATATGTATGCCCCTGGTGGGCGATAGCATATGACTGTGTCTGTTATCGGCTTTTTTTTTCTTTTCTTACTC
Source organism: Vernicia montana (assembly GCA_949750685.1). NCBI lineage: Eukaryota > Viridiplantae > Streptophyta > Magnoliopsida > Malpighiales > Euphorbiaceae > Vernicia > Vernicia montana. Next base: position 10,046 of record CATKHJ010106800.1, on the reverse strand, counting down.
CCCTGGCAGGAGACAGTACTTTTACGGATGATTGTACTATTATGATTATGCACCGATATATGAACTTTTATTTCATGTTTTGTGTTTTGATGATGCTGATGATGCATGCTTGTGTATGCATGATTTATTATGCGACTCTTTCAATGCTTTGCTCTACCGTGTATGTTTTTGCGTCGTGAATACATGTTCTGTAAAATAATAAAAATTATATGCCATGTATGCAACCTTTTGTGCAAACGAATGCATGACCTAAGACTAGAATTTCACTGAATTACGGCTCTGATTTATTGCTTTTGCTTGTCCCCTGTCTCAAAAAACTCTAAAAAAGTCATTTTTTTGAGTTTTTTGTCCTAAGGAGGGAAGAAAACAGTCTGAATTCATACTGTGGGGCCTTACTGGTGCTGTGGGAGACCAGAAGGCTGAAAAGGGAAGGAAAAGCTGAGCGTCCGCCAATGCATATAGCGGCTGCCGCCATATGCCCTAGCGGATCCGCCCAGAGCATTGGCGGATCCGCCAATGCATCTGGCGGTAGAGTCATTTTTTTAGCAGCTTTTCCCTTTCTTCTTGATGTGATGGCCATTTGCCTATAAATAGGCTCCCATCCTGAGGCAGAACTCTCAATTTCTTTATTTTTATGCCGAAACTCTGCCCATTTCCTGAATTTTTCTTTAGTTTTCATTCTTCTATTATCTCTTTACTTATTTTCTTCCGATTTTCACATTCATGGAGCCGTATTTCAGTCATAGCATGCATGTATAGACCAAGAAACTCGAGAAGGTGGAGAGAATCAATTTGGATAGATATGGCATTGTAGCGATGGTGACACTGCGAGGAGTTCGGGTTGATTGAGATTTTCTGAGGGCCTGTTTTAGATTATGGGATTCGATGGCCCAGATTTTCTGCTTGGGTACGGCTATGGAGGAGCTTTGCCCCACATTTGAGGAGTTTAGCACCATATTTGGTTGCTATCCCGAAGCAGTCCTGGTGGTTCCAGAGTTTAGAGTGGGACATTTTTAGATTTTTCAGGAGTTTTTAGACTTGCCTAAGGATGCTGCGAGCCAGATGGTTATTGATGGCCCGGTGGATCTGACTGCAGTGATTGCAGAGTTTCAGGATATTGGTGATTCTGGAGATATGAGGATATAGAGATTCAAGATGAGGGCCCTGATTTTTTGTTTGACAGCAGGGTACCTATTCCCTAGTTCTGTCAGATTGGTTGACGCCAGAGTGACTGGCTTGGTACTCCAGATGGAGTAGAGCCATTTTGTGGCAGGGATAGTGTTGGCTGAAACACTGTTGAGTTTGGATTATTGTGTATGGGGTCTGGAGAGATGGATCGTTTCTCCTATTATTCTTTAGGTGAGGAAAAGTATGTATGTCTTACCCTTCCCATTATTGATGCTTTATGGGTGTCTGATTTTGGATTTTTGGGTTATCTTGTAGGTCTGGCTCATGGATCATCTCCATGTGGTGGCTGCCCTGGCGTGGAGTCCTTACACGGCTTCTCAGTATCGCATGAGGCCAATCCAGGTTCACCGAGGCTTAGTCAGGGAGTGGATAGGGTGGTTGTTGGAGGTTTCCCCAGAGGACATACTTTGGTATTGTCAGTGGTATGGCATCAGGTCCTTCATGACCATGAGCCATGGGTATCGGGTGGTCTGTTTGCTTGGTCTGAGCTGGATGACCTTTTATCAAGGGACGAGAATTATGAGGCAGATGAGCCAGACTTAGGATGTGCCCCCAGTCGTACCCTTCTTGGAGTCTGCACAGATTACAGCTCCCACTGCTAGGGCTATCAGGGGTGGCTGGATGAGGAGTTATCATGTGGTATGTCCAGGGATCGGTTTTAGGACTACCGAGGGGTATATCAGCTGGTTGGTTGAGGTTATTTGGCCAGTTGAGAGAGAGCACCGGGCCACATTACTGAGGGAGATAAAGGGTGACACCACATAGGAGGGAGAGGCTACCGGGGGGTGCAGCTGGTGATGAGACAGTAGGACAGACAGGGGGAGAGACACGACCTTCGGAGGAGGTTGGAGGAGTTATAGAGAGCTCGACATTATGAGTTACATCAGTGACTCAGACTGCATTGGTGATGACAGAGGAGACTATGACTACAGTGAGGAGGTAGGGGGACACTACAGTCGTGGTGTAGAGGAGGGTTACTGCAGCTAGGGCAGAGAGGAGGACTGCTGTTTCTCATGTTTCGAGGATGAGTCCTGTTGTAGTAGCAAGGATTGGTTCTTGGACTTTTACTGCACAGAGGGGGATTTTTGAGAGCAGGCCTGGAGCTGCAGGGACTCATATTAGGCTTTTTAGGATGACTGTAGGGGTCAGCCCAGGTTCTACCAGTGCTCCTTCTACTACAGCTGAGGGGGCTATTGAGACTTTGAGGACAGAAGTGACCTTGGAGGAGATTCACGAGATTGTGAAGGGCTAAGACTCGGATGACATCACACGGGATGTGCATCCTAGGAGGAGGAGGAGGAGGATAGTCTAGATTTAGTCATGACATTGATACATGTTTTTACTTTGTAACTGTTTAGGACCTTTGCTGTAGGTCTTCTATTTTTTTTTTGTTCATGCCTGCAAGCTGATATGACTACACGATACAGGATAAGCTATAGATGACAAAGGAAAGGCTATCCTTTTTGTGATGATGGATTGTATCTTGTAAAATCTGATCATCAATATATGAGACATCTTTTATTTTGCTCTGATTTTTGCCTAAGCCGCCCTTGCGGGTTTTCAACTTAGTGAGCACTTTTCAGCATTTTTTTTGTTAGCTCTAATTTTTGCCCGAGCCGCCCTTTCAAGTTTTCAACTCGCTGAGCTTGCTCTAATTTCTGCCTAAGCTGCCCTTTCAGATTTTCAGCTTAGCGAGCATTTTCTTTTATTATTATTATTTTTTTTTGTTTTGGCAAAAGAACCAAGTGAATGATGCATTTGGGCATAGAGGAAATGAGAATGAGATGCTTTGTAGTGTAAAACAAAATGCATTATACTATGATTTGGACCGCACCCGAGCCGGGCTGCCTACGTGTCCCTTACATCATTTTCCTGTCATTTTCTTTTTAGGGAGAATCAGGTCCACGTAGTTCTTATTACAAATGCTTTTGAAAAAACAAAAATTAAATGCAGACATCAATTTCAGACAAAGTATTTCTTTAGTTGATCCAGGTTGCAAGGGTTGGAGAACTCATTTTCATCCACGTCCATGAAGATAGCGCCTCCGTCGGACAAAATCTTTTTGAGTACGTATGGCCCATCCCAATTTGGTTTGAACTTTCATCTTGGATCGTGCACAGGAGCTCGGATCTCTTTCAGGACCAGGTTTCCTTCTTGCATACCCCTGTCTTTCACCTTCTTATTGTAATGTCTGGCGAGTTTTTGTTGATAACCCTAAATTCTGTACATTACATCCATTCTCTTCTTATCTATGACATTTAACTGATCATGGTAGCCTCTAATCCATTCTGCTTCACTTAGCTGGCTTTCTCTCATCACCCTAGCTAAGCGGATTTACATTTCAATGGGGAGGACAGCCTCCATTCTGTAAACCAAGGCATATGGGGTTGCACCCGTAGGAGTATAGACTGTGGTTCTGTACCCCCATAAGAAGGTGGGTAGATGCTCATGCCAGTCTCTGTGCTTCACAATGGTCTTATACAGAATGGTCTTAATGGTCTTATTAGCAGCCTCAACTGCCCTATTAGTCTGTGGCCGGTAGGGAGAGGAGTGGTGATGCTAGATTCTTTCTTTTTGGAGCAGTCAGACTACTTCTTTCTGAAAGTGGGAGCTATTATTAGTGTTTTTCTCGAAGGGGTTTCCGAACCGATAAAGGATATTAGTTCGGATGAAATGGGCCACCTTCTTAGAGTTCAAGACCTAATATAGCGCTGCTTCAATTCATTTTGTGAAGTAGTCTAAAGCCACCAAAATGTATTCATGACCACTAGAGGACATCGGGGAAATTCTTCCGATGACATCTATGCCCCAAGTCGCAAAAGGCCATGGTGTTGCTATGGGATTCAGTGGTACAGGAGGCCGATGATGTAACTTAGCAAGGATTTGACACTTATGACATTTTTGCACATACTTCGCATAGTCCTCATTCATGGTTAGCCAGAAATAGCCTAGATTCATGATTTTTCAAGCCAAAGCAATGCCGTTCATGTGCAGGCCCTTTTCTCCGCCATGGACCCATTCCATGATCTGTTGGGCTTCTTCTTCAGTCACACATCTTAGATGAATGTTGTCCTAGTCTCTTTTATATAACACATCCCCATTGGGTATAAAGTTAGCAGCTAATTGCCTCAGGGTCCTTTGATCCGATTTGGAGGCACCCTCTGGGTATTTGCCATTCTGGATGTAGTTGAGGATATCCCAAAACCAAGGTTTGGTGTTGGCTAGCTGGAGATTCATACACATAGCGTAACACCCAGGATGCCTCTTTAGTTCAATGACGATAGGCCTATGTATTTCATTATCACTCACATTTATCATTGAGGCTAAAGTGGCTAAGGCATCGGCGAACTGGTTCTTTGCCCTCGGCAGGTAGTGAAAGGAAAGTTCATGAAAACTTTATGCTAAATCATTCAGGCGTTGATGGTAAGGAACCAAACGCTCTTCTCTTATCTTCCACTTGCCAAGGGCTTGGGAAACAATTAGGATTGAGTCACCGTAGACTTCGAGGTGATCTATTCTCATGTTGATAGCCACCTCTAAGCCGGCTATGCATGCTTCATATTTAGCCTCATTGTTGGTCACTTCAAAGACTAGCTTTATTGCCATGGGTAGGTGATATCCCTTCGGGGTGACAAGAACTATTCTGGCTCCATAGCCCTTGTTGTTAGACGCACCATGAAAGAATAGCTTCCATACTTCAGGGTCTATGATCAGGATATCCTCATCTGGGAATTCATGCTTGAATAGTTCACCATCAATAGGGGCTGCATCCAGCTGTTCAGCGATTATGCTTCCTTTTGCTGCTTTTCTCGGAACATATTTTAGGTCAAATGCTGCAAGTACTGCCATCCATTGTGCCATTTTGCTGTCAAGAATCGGCTTCTCTATAAGGAATTTCAAAGGGCTCCTGTCAGCTAGCATATGGGTTGTGTATGAGCATAGGTAATGCTGGAGTTTGTGGCATACCCATACCAAAGCTAAACACAGTTGCTCAATCTGATTGTAGTTAAGCTCATGAGCCAACATACGTTTGCTTAGGTAATAGATGACATTTTCTTTGTAAGAGTCTGAGGCATTCTGAGCTAGCATTACACCTATAGCTTCTGAAGTAACAAATAAATAAAGTAATAATGGCTGACCTGATCTCAGAGGCTGCAGCATGGGTGGATTCAGCAAATACTCCTTTATTCTGTCAAAATCTTTCTGGCATTCTTCATTCCACTATTTAGAGGCTCCTTTTCTTAGTAACTTGAAAACCGATCTGCAAACACCCGCCAATTATGCAATGAAATGACTGATGTACTGTAGGCGACCTAGGAAACCTCTGATCTTCTTCTCAGTTTTAGGAGGTGGCATTTCCATGATCGCCTTTGACTTGGCTGGGTCTACTTCTATACTCTGCTGGCTGACTAAATGTTCGAGGAACACACTTGAAGAGGCGCTGAAGACACATTTGGCTGGGTTCAGCTTGAGATTGTATTGTCTGAGTCTCAAGAAAAACCTTTCTAAGGCTTCTAGATGTCCTTCGGGGGTTTTAGATTTCACCACCATGTCATCCATGTATACCTCGACATCTTTGTGCATCATGTCATGGAAGATGGTGGTTGCCATCCTCTGGTATGTTGCCTCGGCAATCTTCAGACCAAAAGGCATGGCTCGATAACAGTAGGTGCCCTATTCTATTATGAAAGATGTCTTTTCCTTGTCATGAGGGTATACTTGGACTTAATTGTAGCCCGCATAAAGGTCGGTCAAGGAGACCATTGATGCACCTGCTATGCGGTCTACTAATAAGTCAATGTGAGGCAAAGGAAAGTTATCTTTCTGGCAAGCCTTATTGAGATCCCTGTAGTTAATACATATGCGAACTTTTTCGTCTTTCTTGGGGATATGCACTATGTTGGTTAACCATGAAGGGTAAGTGATATGTTCGATGAACTCATTGTCTAACAGCTTGGTCACTTCTTCCTTGATCTTCAAAGACCATTATGCCTTTATTCTGCTCAGCTTCTGCTTAACAGGCTTTATGTGTTCGTGGGTTGGGATCTTGTGAACTGCGATGCCTAGATCTACCCCTACCATGTTCTTGGGTTCCTATGCAAAACAGTCCAAGAACTGACAAACCTTTTCAGTCAAAGCCTGTGTATTATGATATGCAGATGCAAAGTATGTGATTTTGGGTTTGTCCTCTGTGCCATAATTGATAGATTCTTTGCCTTTTTCATTTTTTATTTTCTTTTTCAGATGTCTCATTTAATGATGAATCAGATGAAGTAGAGCATAGAGAGTCGAAAAAGTAAGCAAAAAAGTCAAACTTCTTATTTCTGATAAAGTTTCCATCATCATGGGTTACAGTGAAGGATAAGCCCACAGGGTGGGTTACAAAATCAGACTCAATTTAAACATCAGACTGGACAGACTCAGAGGACTCAGACTCGGAGAACTCAGTTACAGACTCATATGACTCGGATGGGGGCATGACAGGGCCGGTGCTCCCCTCAAAATACTAGTTATTGGGTGGAGCTTGAGATGGGTGGATGAGCTTGGTGGAATTAGGTTCTTGGTGTTCGGTGATCATGTGGATGGTTTCAAAGAGAGAGGGCTCCATGCTTGCTTCCCAATCCTCCTCTAGCAGATAGACTGGCTCACATTCCTCTAGGTTGAGCCTGACATCAAAGAAAATTTCAAAATCAGGGATTAGTTTTCCAGAAATAGGGCAATACCAGGGCTTGGGAAAAGCACAATAAGAAAAATCTTCACCCTCCACAAAGTACCCATTTAGGGTTTTAAAGTATGGGCGCATGGGCCAATCATAGGTCTTACCTCGCTTTTTAGCGTTAGCCCTCAGCTTGACTCTCTCCTCCAGTTCCATTATGTCTTCTGATATGGGCTTGTAGCCTAAGCTAAATGGAGCGGTGGCAGTAGGGTACTCTGGAAATTGAGCAATCCCTTGCTGGTTCTTTCCCAGAACTAAACCTGGAAAATGGTCCATTTTTCTCATCATGTTAGCCACGACCACATTTCCATAGGAGTCAAAGTCAAAAGAAATGAATTCTTTACCTCCCCTTTGGATGAATTGAATAGTGTCAAAGAAGAAACTCGACAGAGGGAGGCTAGAGGGCTTTGGGTTAATCTCTAAAATTAGGACTGAGATCGGATGGTCATTCTTCCCATGTACATCAGCTTTGACCATAATGATGCTTGTACCATGGTGAAGAGAGGAAGGAACAACCCTGACTTGATGGATCCACAGCCTTTCCAGGAGTAGGTTGAAACAGGCCGGGACATCGATCACTTGGAAAGAGATCGGCATGGTGACGGGTCCAATAGTCATATTCAGAGTAGCAACACCCAAGACCTCCCTCTTGGTGTTATCATAAGCTCTTATGACTTAATCAGATGGAGTAAAATATGTAGCCTCTAATCCTAAGCAGCTAACCACTTTCAGTGGTCATACTTCAAAGCAGACCCGTTATCCACTAACACCATGGGCACAGTTTTGCCCCGGGTCATTACAGTGATGTAAAGAGCTTGATTGTGGTTTTTCCTACCTTGCGGGATGTCCTGGTCGCTGAAAGATATAGACATTGTCTTAGTGGTGCTTATCAAAGAAGTCACAAGCGTTTCAGGTGTGATGTCAATCGGAGCTTGGCACTGGTTCAAAGCTTTGCAAAGAGCTTGGCGATAAGGGTACGAGGACTAAATGAATCTCCAAATGGAAATATTAGCTTGGGTCTTCTTTAGCTATTTCAGGACAGAATCATCTTTAGGCTCATGGTGGGGTTTCAGGTTTTCTGTTGGAGAAGGGACAGTATGGCTGACTGGGGTAGTTTCTTTTGGTGTGATGGGATTAGTTGGTGGTGGAAGGACTCTCCCACTCTGGGTAATTGTGTCGATTTCATCCACGAAATCATTCAGATCCAGGACACAACAGTAGTTCGAAGTGGGATGGATCATAGAGACAAGGTCAGATTCATATTCATCAGAGGTGATGAAATTGACATTTCCTTGGTGCCTTGGGAGAGGATTAGTGGTGATGTTAGGCTTAGATTTGGGAGTGATAATGTCTCCACTATTAACCAGATCTTGAATCCTGTGCCTTAGAGCTTTGCAGTCATCAGTTTTATGGCCAGACCCTTGATGGTAGTCACAGTGCTCATTAGCATTATAGTTCCTGGGCAAAAGGTTTGGTAGCGCTCTTGTCTCTAAGGGTTTGACAAGATGGGCTCCCAAGGCTTTCTTGAAAACTGTGCTTAGGGGCATGCCTAACTCAGAGAAGGTCCTTATTGATTCCAACCTCATTGGTTAGTGGTAGGAGACAGTGTTTATCTCTCCCCCTTTTTGATTGGCCGACTGAGAGGCATTGGAAGTGTAGTTAGTGTTCCTACGGTACCTTGAGTTCGAGGACTCATCTTTAACTTGCCCAGATTGAATAAAATCCTCAATCTTGGAGGCAGTGGCGATAAGGGCTTTGAAGTCCAGGAGGTACTGGGTTTGCAGATGGACTTTGTACTGATGGAGGAGGTTTTTGACGATAATGTCGATTTGCTCTTCTTCTGATGGGCGGTTCACCATCTGGGCTGCTTTAGACCTCCACTGTGTAAGGAACGCGGAGAAGGACTCTCCTGATCTTTGCTTGGTTGTTTTTAGATCTCGACGGGTGACATCCACCTTGATATTATAGTGGTATTGCTTGAAAAATGCATTGCAAATGTCATCCCAACCTTTGCATTCGGGAAAAGAGCCAGAGAATCAACATCTATCATGTCTTCATATTTCTTGATGTTTTTGAAGGTCCTCTTCATAGCCTCAAAATTTTCCATTAATTTCTTATATTCTGGAAAGCTAAAGAAGTCCCCACTTTGAAAAAGATTCATGGTGGGGGTTGGAACAGTGGTGTTTAAGTCCAAAGCGAGAGAAGTAGGAGTATCAAGAGCCTTCCCCTTATCAGTCAGATCGATAATGGGAGGAGGAGTGAAAGTGGGAGTACAGTTTGTACCGGCTTGAGTAGAGGTGGGCTCGAAAATTGGCGAATTGGGTGGTGAGAGCATTAGTGAAAGTGTTTGCTTGTGTTTTTCGGGCGGTTGTAAGTGCATTTTGGAAGGATTCCTCTTGCTTCTTAAGGAGATTGGCAAAAAAGGCGTTCATAGCATCCTGGTCAAAGGTGTTGGCTATTTGTGCCTTCAAAGGAAAAAGGAAAAAGAAAGGTAAGAATTTACACTATAGGAAAGGATAAACAGATGCAAAGGTACGTTAGGAAAAGGATTCTCTTCACCGAATTTATTGGTTGGGTATACTTTTGGGTGACGGACCACCAGTTTTGGTTTATGGAGTGGGAAGACTTTATTCTCGAGTTTCTTATGCATGTATGCATGTCAATGCCATGATGCATGTCAAAAGAGTTTCATGGTATATGTACAAGCTTTTATTTGTTATGGTTTATGGAACCTAAGGTCAAAGGCTAAGACAGCTATATGCACAAGGGTAAAGGTGGCTTGGTTTAAGGGTCCCCGTCCCACTAGAGCATTGATATACCTATCCACATGTGAGTCAAAGAGACTCATGTGGGGTTCAACAGTATAGATTGCTCATTACACCACCGAAATGATCGGGGATTCGTTGCGGGGTGGAATATTTTCGCTATCTCCCAACATACTCAAAGAGAGTTGCCGAGCCAATGCTACTCACCATCTAAAAGTTTTCCTAATATAAGGTTAGGCAAGGAGCCTTTATTATGCAAAGTGATGCATGGAAGTCGAATTAAACTCAAGTGCCAAATGGAGATTATTTTGGAAAAAATCCTAACCAAATAGTAATCCTCTTTATTTTGCTTTCCTTTTATTGAAAAAGGGTGGCAA
>CATKHJ010106786.1:0-11305 GCA_949750685.1 Vernicia montana | reverse complement strand
TATATATATTCTTGCCAACATATTATGTTAAAATATTACATTCTCATTGAGTATAACTTACCCTTTAGTGGTTTATTATTTTTAGGTAATATTGGAGGTCAATCAAGGTAATTCTCAAGCTTCATTTCTCTGCTTGGGGTTTCCTTTGCTACATATGGTTATCTTGATTTCAGAAAATGTTATTATATCTTGAGGAATTAAGTCTAGAGCTCCATGGTCATTATGATTCATAATGCTTATTATTGAAGATTATAGATTGCTAATTATGATCTGTAATCATATTATAATGACATTGAATATAATGAATGATAACTGCTAAGAATGAATGATGATAGGCACTATGAATGCTAATAGCATTGGAATATTGTTAGTATACTTTGGGTATATTTTTTATATATGTTAAATATATGAATATAGATTTACAGGTTTTGATCCTGGATGTATGTTTATTGTATAATGTGCTTAATATAGCATGAAATAGGGAGTTCTACGGTTTTAGGTGATCTTATGTCTCCTTATACCCTAGGACCGTCACATCTTAAAGACGGGATGTGACAACAACAATCCAAGCTCCATAGTCTTCATCAAGCTATTGGAATTCTCGTCTTCACCATAACTGATTTTCGCGAGTGGCAGTGGCTTTCGAACACTAAGCTCACTGTCTAAGGATGATCGGCATCCCATGCGAACGACAGTCTCTGAGCATCCTCCTATCACCAATTACGATCTAGTGTCCTTGTACCCATTCCTTGCTCCAGTCATCTTGAAAGAAAATTACATTAAAAAAAAAAAAATTATTCGGAGATGTAGTTGGAGATGGAGATGGGGCATAAGGATGAGATGGAGATGGAGATGGAGATGGGAATAGGAATTAGAGCTGGTTAACAAAGTTTTTTATGGTGTCGTTTTATCTTTTTTAATTTTTTTTCCTAGTCAACTTCTGCCCAGTTAGCTTTTTAATCCCAGTCATGCGTCCCCTATGCCATTACGTGCTTTTAACGCGTTTGTCTTACTCTCTCGTTAGTCCCCATTGAAAAGTCCTTCAATATGTTAAAAAATAAAAGTCTGAGAACTTAATGTGTACAAATAAATCTTTAGGGGCTCAACAGCCAAAACTGTGAAAGTTGGAGGGCTTAAAAATGTGTTTTGCCATTATAAAACCTATTATACTATAGTCTATCATTTTTTTTATTTCTTTCTTTTTGAATAAAAACTCAAATTAAATTTTAATTTTTTTAATTTTTTCACCTAATTTTTTATTTATAAAAAAATAAAAAATATACTATATATTTTAAATAATAAAAAAATATATTTTTATTATAAATAACAAAAGATATTCTACACTATCAAAAACTATATAACTTTTCATTTTAATTATTTTAAAATGCATATATAATTTTTTATATTATTAGAATATATAAATATTTTTTAAAATTTTTAAAAGAGAAAAATTAAGTTCCATTGAACTAAAAACTAAAAAATATACTATATTAATTATGTACTAAAATTAATTTTGGATCTAATTAGACAAATTAAAAAAATACTAATCAATTTGAATTTTTTTTTCCTTATAATCAAAGGTATTTTAGTACTTTTACTATTAAATATGCCTTTAACTGTTAAAAATTCTTTTAAATAACAACAAAAGACTATTTCATTAAAAAAAATAAATGTGATAGACCATTTAATTAGTTTTTCAAAAAAGATAGATGAATTTATTAATTAAATTAAATATAAGGGACTAAATAATAATATATTTTTTATACTTTTAATCCATGTCAAATGCCACTAGGAGAGAGAAAAAGATTTAAAGTAGCAATTTTGACCAAAGAGTATAATTGTATACAATTTTAAAAGTTTGAGATATAATAGTTTATTTTTAAATGATGTGATAAAATTATAAAAAGTCGAAAAGTTTAAGGTATTTTAAACCAATAAGATAATTTTAAATGTTGAATCATTTTAATTGATTGGTTATTCAAATAGATGTTAAGAATTTTCATAATAGAAGGATAATAAAGAGATAACTTGCATTAAGCTTTAATTGAGAGAGCTATCTTGTAACTTATTTAATATTTTAATATTTATAAAAATAAAAACAAATGTTGATTTCAATGGAAATTTGAATATTTGGGAAAGGAACTTCTGTGAGAAAGTGGCCACCCAAAAGAGGAAATGAAAAGCAAAAGGAAACCAATGGGATATGTTTATGTATGCTTGCTGCGGCCCAATCTTTCTTTTCTTTAGGAACTGTTTGGCCCAATCAATTATTTGCCCCCTTTGTAGGAACCATTTAAAAGGATTGGAACTTAGAATCCTCTCCAATGTTGACATTTTGTTTATTTGTAGATAATTTCAAGTAATTTTTTAAATATATTGAGATTATATTTACTTTTTTAATACATTCTCACACTTATCTATATATTTGATAATTATTTCTCATGGGTTAATTTTAAGAATTAAATTCTAATACATAAAGTAGAATTTAAATTTATTTTTTCAATTCTTTAAATTTCTATGATATTGACTAAATTTACACGCTACTTAAAATTGTGATCATACTAAGCATTTTAACTAGTTGAACCTGTAGAAGTGGTTAGTGGTTCTAGACTTCTACAGGTTATGCTTGAAACTATTGTTTTTATATAGCAGTTATATGCAATGACAGGGAAGGGGGACCAAGAGGGGCCATGACCCCCTAACTTTTAAAATACAAAATTGTTTAGCTGTAAAATTATAAAAATTTGGTCATATATTGTATTTGATCCCTTATTTTAGATGAAAAATTTTCTTAAATATATAGAAATTAGCTTAATTATATATACTACATTGATATTTAATGGTTTAAGAAATTTGGCCCCATCAAAAAAATTTATGACTCCATAATTGGCTATATGATATGGTTGTGATTAAGTCTGAGCACGATACTTGGGAATATCGGACCGAACCGAAATACTGAATCATTTTAGTGCTATACTGTAAAAAGTTTAGAACTTCCGACGAGATCTATACCGAACTTTTTAATTTGGTACGGTATTGATTTTTAGTTCATATCCGAACTGAAAACTGTACCGAATTGAACCATCCCGATAGTACCGGTACCGAACCGAATTTTAATATATATATATATATATATATATATATATATTAAGATTATACCCTTTCATTTGAAGTATTTTAATTAGGCCCAATGACCAATTATATAATAATTTATTAAATACATTAAAACATGTTAATTTACTTTGTTACTCTTATTACTTCATTCTGCCCCTTAAAAACAATGGCACTTTCTTAGGGTTATATCGTAATTTTGTACCTTTATGAAAACTTTGTTTTTTGATAGTGGGCATCTTTAGATTATTCTTTTTAATAACATTTTTACTTATTTGCCCTTGCTGATTTGGTCTTCAAGCTACGAAATAGTATCGTTTAGTCATAGCCTTTTGGTCTTTTCAATCTAAATATTAGATGTGCCTTCATTTTAGGGTTTCAAAGGTTAATGTTTTCTTCTTCATTTTGTATCCTTTTGCCGCCACTTATCTTTGCTCTTGCACGCCTTTTCTTATTCTTTATGCTTTTTTTTAATTTTATATTATCTGTGTTTTTTTTTTCGTTTCTTTATAAATTTCATCTGATTTGCATCTTTATTAATTTTTTATTTTCTGTTGTGGCTAGGCTCAATACACAGGCTAAGATGACTACCATTAACAAGTCCATGGCTTCAATTGTTAAATTGCTAGAGTATTTTCTCACTATCGATAATTTTGTTATTTCTTCATAATTGATGATTTATGGTTTTGATAATTTTTTTAACGTTTTCTCTAAATCCGCAATAGTTGTTAGTATTTATCAATTCTTTGACTATTCTAAGATTCTTCTACTATATTTTAATGATAAGTTTATTTTGGATAATAGGTTTGCTTTTGCCCCTTATGAATTATGTTTTTGTGCTATGCTTTTTCTGGGAATTGCGAGTCACTTGCTTAAGATCTATTTGTATTAACTGGTTTTTTTTTCTTTGTTTTTTTTTCTCTATGATTCATTGGCTACTTCAGGATTTGATGGAGTCTGGACGTGTTCAGATTTATATATATTGCAAACATGTTATTTTTTTGATAGTTTATTTGTGTTGTATTTTTATTATAAAATTTGAGATCAAAAAATGATTTTTATTTCTTTAATTTAAATTTCAAATTAACTGATTTTGTTTTTTTAAAATAATCTTTAATTTAAATTTCAAATTTTCTGATTAATTTCAAATTTGTATATTCTTATTTATTTACCTTTGGATTTTCTTGTGTATTTTAGGAGATGGAGAGCTCTGTAGTGGTCAAACGGCAGTTTTGGAAAATAATGGTGACAGATCGGTAGCTTGAAGGGAAGAAGATGGCTGTGTTGAAAATATTTTATAATTTTTGGACCATTGTGTAATTTTCTAGGGATTAGATTGTAGTTATTTTTCTGATTTGTGGATCAAAATGTAATTTAATAATTAAATGGGCATGTAATAATTTTATTTATTTTCTGCATAGATTTTTTTTGGAATATTTTTTTTGCATAGATTTAGTTTATATAATTAATTAATAATTTGTTGAGAAATTATGGTGGAATTAGTGCGATATATTAATATTAATTAGTGTATATTTGTGCTATGAAATTACAGTTCATCCTCTTATATTTACTATTTAATAAATTAGTAATTTTATTAATTAATAAATTTTTGAGAAATTAATTTCCTTCCACATTGTATAATTAATAATTTTATTACTCAATAATTAATAAATTTTACTTTTTCAAAAAAAAAAATATGCTCAAAAAATAATAATAATAATAAATTTAGAAAAAATATTTTGTAGAGAGAATAGTTTTTGAAAAAATGTTAAACATATATATATGTATTACCTGTTATATATTTTCATAAGTTCCTAACAATTTTTATTATTGGTCGCGCAAACCTTGTAAGTTGGAAAATGATATTATACCAAATTATGATTTTTTTTTTCATTTAAGAAAATTGCAAAGAAAACTGTAAGATGAAAGAACATAATAAGTTCAATCATTACTCGTCTAAAAATATATTAGTGTTATAAATCGACTTATTACACAATGGATCAAAAATAATAATATAAAATATAAAATAATAATATAAAGAGAATAAAAGAGATAAAAAAATACGTAAAAAAAAAAAGCTCAAAACCATTATTTTATTAGATTAATTTCAACTTTCTATATAATATTATTGAAATAACCATAAATTATAATCTTTTTAAATTATTTATTGAAGTGAGTTTAAATAATATCCACTTATAATGACAATTAGAAATTTTTGTGTAATATGTCTCATATATTAATTATGCTAAAATACAAAATTGCAAAACATTCCATTGCCGGGAATCGAACCCGGGTCTCCTGGGTGAAAGCCAGATATCCTAACCGCTGGACGACAATGGATTTGATGTCATTAAAGCTAAACAATAATAATTTATATAATTAAGTATGCACCTTTCATTTATTTATTTATTTTTTTTTGAAATTATATAGCATAATAGAATTTGATAAAAATACATAATCAATTATTGAGTGTATTTGTTAGTGTATAATTATTTTCATACTTATTTGAGCTTCATAAGAATGCGATATGTTTTTTTTTTTAGGAAAATAATTTTGTACATTGAAGTATGCTAAAAGTTAGAAATTAAAATTAATTATATGTGTACTATTTTAGTTCAATTTTGAATTATTAATTTTGAACTGGAAAAGAAAATCATTTATTTTTTATTACTTCAATTATCTCACTTAATGTGAAGCATCATATATTTTTATTGTAATTCATGTTGATCTATATTATTGTAATGCAATGTCGTAGATAGCATTACCCTTTTGAGTTTTGAGAAAGACAAAGAAGAGGAACATTATGTGTAGAATTTTGCTACCTTATGGAAAGAATTTTGTTACGATAAAGGAAATGTATAAACATATAGATGAGCATATGAAACAATATTATGCTCATATAATATAGTTCAATTTCTTTGGATTAATCTCTATATGTATTTTAAAATCCATATGAATAGTCAATTTTTTTTTATCAATTAAATCAGATTTTAAAAACTTTTAAAAAATATATAACTATGAAAACTCTAGTTTAAGTATTTTATTATTTGATGAGTTTTTTTTTTCTGGTGGGTACCGAACATTGAGACCACCAATCAGTCGGAACAAGAAGCATCGCCTGAGTGTATTACAGAGGTAGTGGATTCTCGTGCGCAAATTATATTGTGGACTCAGGTCCACATAGCATTATGGACCTGGATGTCCACGTCAGTTATTAAAAAAAATCATTTTAATTATCTTTCACGCCGTTTCTTCTTCATTAAAAAAAATAAGAAAAAAATGTTAGTGTGTTTCTTCTCTTTGCTTTCTCTAACTTCTCATCAATGCATCTCTCTCCCTCTATTCAAGCATTTTTGAATCGCTTTCTCTTTAATCTTTATGGCATCTTTCTTTTCTTATAATCGCAGTAAGTTTTTTGCCATTTTTTTTTCTTTTTTTGGTTAGTTTTTGTTTTAATTTGTTATTTTTCTGATTTTATGTTCGTTTATTGCTGTTTTAAAATTATTATGTTTTTTATTTTAGTGTTTTCTGATTTTTTTAGTGTTATGATGTTTCAAATTTTTAGACTTTTGTGTTTTCGAATTTGTTTGTGTAATTTAGTTCAATTTTTAGGGTTACGTTTTGTTTAAATGTCTTTGTTTTGACAATGTGAGCACATTTAGTTTAATTTGTGTTCGAATTTAGTTGAACTATGTCATTTTTAGGGTTTGTATATGAAACTAGTTCTTATATAAGTAAAGAGTATGATTATTGATGAATATAATGCATGTAATAGATGAACTTGTAGTTTATGATTGATGAATTTATACTTTGTTTTTTATATATATACTATATTTATTTTTATTCTCGCAATGTTCATGACAAGCTATTAATTTTTAAAACACTTGATGAAGCTATGCTTTATATGTAATGAATCTATGATATATAATTAATAAACATATGCTTTATATTTTGATGAACATATGCTTTATAATCAGTGTTTATGTTCACAAGTTAATTTTGTAATAAGAAACTATGCTTTAAATTACCAGAAACAATATTATTTACAAGTGATGAACTTGTATTTTATATCTTATGAACCTATGCTTTATAACTGATGAACCTATCCTCCATGATCTATGAACAGTTGGTTTATGATTGATTAATTTCTGTTTTATAATTTATAAGTATTTTTTTATTCTCCATATGCAAGATTGATTATAATAAATCAAATTCATATTTATGATTTGTAATATGTTTTGTTTTATAGTAATTTCACTAATTTGGTTGTTGAGTTTTTGTTCAAAATAATTTAGCTTGATTATTTGATAATTTATTTGTAATTTTGTAGGAGAATAACTCTTGGTCTTCATGATAAGCCAACTAATGATATTTAGCAGCCTCAAAGTACAAATATTGTTTCTCGTAGGTGATTTTTACTTAGTCATTTAGTTTTATGTTATATTTTAAATTAGTATGAGTGGATGTTTAATTTTGTTTATTATTTCATAATTGTCAGTTTCATTAAACATAAACTTTAAGGTTTATTACTTATCAAGTTTTTTTTTTTATGTTCTAGATTAAGTTAGAAGTTTAGGTTTTATAAATACTCATTTGCTTTTTCCACAAATACTATGTTCATTAGTTATAAAGTGTATATTCATCTGTTATTAGTGTGAGGTTATTTATTCATAAAACTCATTTCATGAATTATTTTCTTTCATTTTTTGCAGTTGTTTGATGTTATATATTATTTTTTTTGTTGTCATTGTTGTTTTGTAGGGGATGACATTATAAGATTGTTGCACATAAGCAAAAATCAGCTAAAAGGGCTCGTAGGAATGATAGTGATGATGAGGAGTGGATATTCCTTTAATAAGTAGAATGCGTGATGTTTAGAAAACAAAGAAATCTAAGACTGAGAAAGCGAAGCCATCTGATGCTCATCATGTGGATGATCAAAATGATCCTGCTGCTTTTGAAGAAGTGGAGAAAAGAAAATCTAGTAGAAGATTTGTGTTATCGAACAGGATGTCGCCTTCTGGTTTGTTTAATCTCATTAAGAAGCTATCCCCCAAACAACGTGAGACAATTGAGGAGATTGGTTTTGGGGGTCTTTTGAAGCTAGAATTGAGTGAGTGTCATGAAAGAGGAACTTGTTATATATGAGGAGGATGTTATGTGTACTCTAAATCTTTCTTGTGGTGTTAAAGTTATTGTTGAAGTTAAAGGGGATAATGATAGTGATGAATATAAGGAGTTGCTAAGAAATTGGAGGGCTAGATGGGGTGTTACTGCTGGTAGTCCTATCACCAGTAAAATGCTTGATGAAATAGTTCGGCAAGGTGATTATGGTGTTGATTTTAAAAGGGACTTTGTGGTGTTTATTGTTTCAAGCATGTTGAAAGGACATCAAAGTCAGAAATGCAACTATAAGATTCTCTTTTCTCTTATTAAAGTTTATGAAATAAAGTAGTTGAATTGGTGCCACTACACCATTAAGAGTCTTGTCCAATATGTTCAAAACTAGAAGAAGAAGCCTGATTGTTTTTTTTATTGGTTCTCTAACTTTCCTCATGGTAATCACCTTTTTCTTATTCGTGGATTCATTATTTATATTCTCTATATTCATCATTCATAATTGTTGGGTTCATTAATTTTAGTGGCATATTCATCATTGTTATTTTTATCATTTATCATTGGTAGACAAATGTATGTTCATTAGTTATTAATTGTAGGTTCATTATTTGTGAGTGCTAGGTTCATCATTTCTGTTTTATTATTGATTACTAATTTTTATTTTATTTTATTTTTTGCACCAACAACTTTGCTACTTGGATAGAGTTCAATTTAAAATAGGAGAAGTTGACAGTAAAAGGTTTCCAACTTTGTGTGGTTGGACATCTCAAGCTGTGAAAGACAGAGTAAAAGAAGAGTTGACATCTCAAGCTGTGAAAGACAGAGTGAAAGAAGAGTTAAGTGTCGGAGGATTTGGTAAACGGAAGGTTGTGGAGCGTTTGAATGTTTTGAAATTGAGACAAGGTACAAATATACCCCTAATGTTTGGCTAAAAGTGCAGATCAATACTTAATATTTTTTGAGGTACGGATATGCCCCTAACGTTACAAAAATGGGTCAATGCTCCCCTTATCTCTGTTACCTCCATTATCTCTCTCTCTCTCTCCACACTTTTCCTTTTTTTTTTTCTTTTTTGTCCTTCCTTTATCTTTTTTTTTTTTTTAACTTGTATTTTACATTTACCTACAAAATATTTGTGTCACACACCACTTCGGGCGATGCGACGGTCCTAGGGCATGGGTAGGCATAAGGCCAGTGACCACCCGTAGAACCCATAAACACGACTTCATAAATGGCATCATTGCAACTAAACATACATCTCATACCCAAGATCTCAACCTGAACATTCATATTCACATAATCTCCATTTATACTTAACATACATGAATTCTCATAAGAATATATCATACTACTCATATAATTCCATATCATTTTTAATACATATACGAAATCATTCTATAAAGCCACTAAGGCCAAAAGAATATCTCTCCCTTACACCCATGGAGCATCTAGAGTAAACTTCAATTACCAAAATAATCAAAGGAGAAATTACATTAATCAACTTGGTTCTCTAGGAAGGAGGATGCCTGAAAAACCGAACCAATGAACTTCTATTCTCCTGGAAAAATGGAATCACTAATGAGATAAAGCAGTGAGTAGATAATATATCACTATACCTTTTAACTTGGGTTATCATATCATAATAATTCAAGGTTAGGTTTCATAATACATAAACATATGGAATCACATAATGAATGGATATCAATTTGGTTTGATGGCCATAGATACATAATTATTTAGAAATCAAGCAGAGACTTCCTTATAAGCATGCTCCAAATAATTAAGCAAAACCTCCTTACAGGTATGCTTTGAGTCAAATGAGTAGAGACTTCTTTACAAGCATACTCTAAGCAGTGGTCCCATTACGGGCATGCTACATGAAGTGGATCAAACTCCATGACTAGGATCGATACCCTTCCTAGATAGGGTTCAGATATTATACCTTATCTGTAGATACAATGTGCACAAATTCTGATGTTTGCCCCACATCAGTTTGAGAGATTTCTATCATAAGGTTCATATACATATATCATAATGAATAGGAAATTGGCTAGGTTTCATACATATAGCTTAATCATTTAGAAGTATGGTTCACAATAATTCATAATCATTTGGCTTTCACAAAGAGATTGAATAACATAAGTATACATAGGCTTATAGGATTTTTATAAAATTTAGGTATAAGTATAATAGTATAATAAATACTCACCTTAGCCAAAAAGAATGCTACAACTCTCTATAGATAATCCATAATCACATCAACTCATCATACCCATCATAATCCTCATGATTTCCTCTAGAATGAGCTTTTAACACATAAACACAAATAATGGAAAATTTATCAATTAATTCTATTAATCACCATATGCATGCTAGACACATGATTCCTAATCATATTTCCTTCCCAAAGCATGGATTAATAACAATGAGGAAGAAGAATCACAAAGAAATCCCAACACCCTAACTCACCTTATCAATCAATGCTTCAAAAATGGAAGGAGGAATAGACAAATGCAACCCTAGATCCTTTAGTTGAAGTGATCAATGAAGTTTCTTACCATTAAATGTGAGTGGGTGGAAGTTATTTGAGAGAAAATGGGTTTAGAAACTCAGATGGCTCGTAAAAATGGAGTTTGGGGCTTTAAATTCCTTAAATAGAGCTGTTTTTCGTTTTTGTCCCCGATGTAAATTGTGGTCGCGACTGTCACACCCCACTTCAGGCGGTGTAACGGTCCTAGGGCATGGGTAGGCATAAGGCCACCAACCACCTGTAGAACCTATAACATGACTTCCACATACGGCATCATTGCAACTAAACATATATCTCTTACCCAAGATCTCAACCTGAACATACATATCCATACGTACATAGGCATTCTCATAACAACACATTATCTTACTCATATTATCTTGTGTCGTATAGTTAATACATATAATGAACCATCTAATAATGCCTTTAAGGCCAAAAGAATATCTCTCCCTTACACTTACATGGAGCATCTAGAATATATTTCAATACAAAATAATTAAGGAGAAATTACATTAATCCACTTGGTTCTTTAGAAGGAAGAATGTC
>CATKHJ010106733.1:0-19387 GCA_949750685.1 Vernicia montana | reverse complement strand
GCTCAATATTATTATTATAATATTGGATTGAGCTTATAATAATAATAAACAAATACAAAATAAAAAGAAATTGCTTTTTTTATACAAGGATTTGAAGCTTCTCGAAATAAGAGAGGACTTTAAAAAACATGTGTATTCCGTTGTACGTTTACAAATGAAATACATGAAAGTTATGCAATTTGAGAATACAGGCAAAATGCTGGGGAGATATTTTATTAGAGCTATGGTCTTTTCCAGTTAGGACTTATGATCAACAAAAATTGCTAGTATTTACAGGACTAACATATACAAGGTTCTCAAGGCACCCAACATGAGGACATGAACACATCCATAAATGATAATTTAAAAAAGAAAACATGCATCAGCGGCAGAAAAAAATTAAAACCAAACTCATCTGCCATGATTGGTTAAGCCAATGTATGCAATTTTCCACTGGAGAGAATGAAGTTAAATTTATTCATGATTTACCTGGGCATTCTGATCATTCAAGACATAAAGGGTTGCAGTTGATTACCTCATGAACCGAAGTGGTACTCGATCTTCTTACAGCTTTCATCTAGCGACAAGATCATTTTAAAGCTTCACTTAGATCTTAGACCAGACTAACTCCATAGTCCCCAGTTCTCAAAGAATTTCTCTTTTATAATATCCCATTGTACCCAATAAATGGAAAAAATCTTTGCTGCAGTGCTGATGGCTCTAGTCTTGCAGTGCACGTTTTGAGGGTATGGATGGACCTGTCAGAAGTGAAAAAAAAAATGCTAAAGAAAGTGAACTGGCATTGCATCGTATTCATCACAGTCAAGTATATTACTAGGGACAACAAAAAAAGCTCCAAACTTGGATCTGAATGATTCAATTACAAAGAAATCCCATGATTCCCACCTTTTCAGTACAAATTCACCATAAGTTTTGACAAGGACGGGTGATAAACCAACTAAGAAATAAAAAATAAGGCAATAGGAAGTTCAATATAATGTTAGTGGACACGCATGCTTTTGTAACAACATAAGCTATCAATAAAACAGCAAGTAAACTTTTACATGTATAAATTACGAGATGTTGAACCAGCAACCAGTAGGCATTTGACTACCAACTTCTGGTTCATGATCAGATGAGTAGTTCAACCCTGATCCCTTCCATGTAAACTATCATATATGTACACACACTGTAATATAATACCGCACATGTACACATGCACAATTGTGCACAGACACGCACACTGCACCTCAGTTGCACACAAAGGAGAATCTCAGAGATATGCTATGCTAGGACCATCGAACTGGCACGCTTTTGCATTTGACACTAGAGTATCTCAGAAAAAAGATAAACATTGCATCCATAAAGCACCAAAATCCAAACAAGAAAATAAAAAGAATTATATGAAGAACTTTTGGCATGCAGAACTACAATGCTATATATCAATACAGTAAAGTCGATAGTCTTGATCCCAATCTTGTTGGGATTGCTACATGAATCTTTTTTTTTTTTTTTTTTCCATTCTACCTGGTTTAGGGCTTCATTTTTTCATAGAAATCTATAGACCCATACAACGCATGAAAATTACACTGCAGAGAAAAAGGTTCAACAGGTTTTTCAACACTCATATGAAAATAATTTATAGAAGTTTACCTTTCCTTGTCTTGGGTGGTCTGATACCACTACTTACAATTGAAGTAGGAGAACGAGGCCTTTTGGCAGGTTTCATTGATGGTTCTGACTTCTTGGAAGAAATGAGAGACGAAAATAGAATAGCATCAACAGCTTCACGTTGCTGTTTCCTTTTCGTGATTAAATCTTCAGAAGCACCTAATTGATTAGGAGCCCTACTATCATTAATCTCCCTCCCTTTACTGCCTCCAGCTGAGGAAGATGAAATTTCCAATTTCCTATCACTCTTTGAATTCATGCATTTATCTTTCTTCTTACCCTTGTGAGCATGCTCAGAATTTTGTTTCTTCTCACTTCTGTCATTGCACTTCCTTTCACTATCCCTAATATACTCTCTTGAAACTGCAGACTTTACATTCTTTGACATTCTGTTCTCATCTCTAGCTCTTCTTTTGCTATCCTGGACATCTTCCTCATTGGCTAAAAAATTATTATCACCCCCTGCAACTGTCCTATTACATTGAGCTGCAGAATTGAAATGTTCTGTATTCCTGTGAAAGGATGCCTGCATCTTCCGCTCAACTCTTTTGCTAGGCTTGCTAGGATCTCGAGCATTTTTAACATGCTTCACCTGTCTTGAATGACTATCAGAATTTTCAGGGGTACCATCATCCCTTAAAGCTGCTTTCAAGGACTCATATGGCCTTTTAAACGAGATAACCAAGTTTCTCTCTTTAGCATCTTTTACTAAAGCAGCCCAATTATGGTTTGTCTGCAAGGTCCTTGCGTTACCAAAAACCCAAAGGGAGAATTTGGCTCTGGTCAAAGCAACATTCATCCGCCTTACATCAGCAACAAATCCAATACTGCTAGAGTTGATTCCATTTGCATGAGAATATGACTCTGCTGCTCTAACCGTAGAAAATATCAATATATCAACTTCCCGGCCTTGAAAACCATCAACAGTATTGAACTCCATATCAGCTATAATGGAAGACCCAAATGCACTAGAAAAACGAGAACGCAAAAGTGAAAGTTGACACTTGTATGGAGTTATGATGCCAATTCTTCTACCATCAAAATCAGAGGGGTAACTGCATAACATATGCATAGAACAAAATTAATAATACAATTAACTAAAGCATAGTTATAAAAGAGTAAAACCCTTATGTTTTCCCTAAAGTTGAAAAACTAACACTACCTCTTTTTGAAAAATCTTAGTAGTTCAACGGCGGCTTCAGCCTCATGCTCATTATAAAGGGAAAATGCACCAGAATTCTTACCACGAAGTTCCTGACCGTCAACAACGTCATAGAATACATAAGGCCCGAGACCCTTACTCTCATGAAATGATGCTGATTTGCTTGACATTTTCTCTCCATTCAGCAGATTACCATCATAAAAATGCAAGGAGGGAAACCGGCAAATCTCTGGGTGCATCCTATACTGTGACAGTAAATAGTTTGTAAATGTACTGTGTTAGTTTTACGCAAATACTGGTTCTCTTGTACTATCTCCTACGGCTACATCCATTAACATTTGTAAATTGACATTTACACATATCAAGGTCTTTTTATACATAGCACCCCCAACCCAACTCAAAAATAGAATCCCTAAAAGATAAAATCACTGTTTTCATTATGTAGTTATTTTAAAAACCCAAGGATGATCTAAGCAGTTCAGAATAGTTGAAAGAAACTATTCACCTGTTTGGTAAGCATGGTAACTGGATGACCAGCCCTTTGTAAACGCTCAAACATGCTACATTCATAGAGAAATTTGCTTGCAACATTAGAGAGGACTGTCGCAGGAAGTTGCTTTGGATCACCAACCTACGACAACAAACATTGAACTTCAGTATCAATCAAATCTGCTCTTGATGCTTTAAACATAATATTAATGTATTCCTTAATCCTTACCATGATACACTTTGTCCCATATGACTTTAAAAGCTGAAGAGGAATCAAAGTAGCAGGTTCCAGAGCCTGCAGATACAGAAAAGCAAAGCTCAAAATGAATAAATGAAACAAAAGCTTGCACTGAAACATGAAGAAACTTGAGAAACCAAACAACTAGAGTTGAAGAAAGTTTACTTGAGCTGCTTCATCAATCACAACCGCATCAAAAAGGTTATGCTCAGATGGACTCCCAAATTTATAACTTGACATAGATTCAGAGCAAACTCCATAGAGATCACCACCACACCCACTTAATGTAGTCACTACTATTTCAGCTTCCTTTAGTATTGACTTCCGCAGCTTATGTTTCAGAGTCTTAATTTCTTCATTATATTTCTTCTCCCGTGTCTGAGCAGCACTAAGATCTTTAAAAATTTGTTTCTTCTGTTCATATAACTTCCGTAGCTTCACCTCTAATTCAGCATCTGACATTTCTTTTACTTCATCCCCCTTCAGTGTTTCATCATCTAAAGAATTTTTGAGGTCTGAATTCTCATCCTGTAAATTAGCACGCTTAGCCTCATAGAACCTAATCTGGTCCACTAACTTCTCAAGATTAGAACGCAATGCTGTAGAAGAGTCTATGCTTGAGTCATTCTTAGCATCATTCAACTGCATCCTCTCTTCAGCTAGACGATGTTCAACAAGTGTATCGATAAACAAGGGCAGTGAATTTGGATGAACTGTTTTAGCATTACCAACTCTTACTATATATGGCTTGTACGTTTTACCGTCTCTCCCATGAAGGCCTCCACTGGAAATTCTTGACACCAACTCATCAACTGCAGCATTTGATTGAGCACAAATGAGCACCCTTCTCCTCACAGAATTTTGCACTGACTTTTCATTTCTTTCCACATCCTCATTTAACTGTCTCGCCAAGGCAGCATCCTGCCATGCCCTTGCGATTGCAACAGACTGGCTAACTTTTGGCCTTGTGTTCATGCATGAACTGTTAACTTGTCTTGAATGTCCATTCAGGTGATTATTTGCATCATTTGTTCCTCGTATTGAAGCAAGCAATCCACTGACAATGGCTACTATAGTTCGGGTCTTCCCAGTCCCTATTAAAATAGAAGAGACATTACAAATACAGTAAATTTCAGATCCACTGTAGATTGGACCATGTCTAAAAGGCGTACCTGGAGGACCCTGAATAAGAGACAATTCAAAATCTTTCTTTGAATTAGGCAATCTAATTGCAACACTGATAGCCTGCAACTGGCTGTCGTTAAAAGATAACTTCAATACTTGCTGCAAGGGCTGGGAAAGCTTACCCAAAGCTAGCTCTCTCGATTCATTATGACCCAGAGAATCATTGACAGGTTTTAGAATAGCTGAAAGAATGGGGATATCGTTTATTGACGATAGCACCTGAAATTCTCGAAGTTGAGGCGTAATGCTCATGATACGACTTGCAAGCCATTTGCTACGTTCAAGAAGTTGCTTCCTAGCTTGATTTAAGCGTGAAGATCCATTTAGAAAATAGAACCTGATTAGAAGTATACTTGCCCTTCTTTTACTGTCTCTCTCGCGTCTCTCCACCTGAGAAACAGGCAGGTGACGTCAGCACAGCATAAAGTAAAATATAGGAATCACAATAGCAATAAAAAAATTTTGTATTCTGTAATGATGATAATTTAAATGTATTATTTAGCCCGCTGTCACTGAAAATGTATCTAAAATTAATATTTCAAAATTAGCCAAACAAACTAGACCTAATAGAATCTCGAATGACATTTAACCATCTGTCACTAGAGCCTAATAGCATCTCTAAACAATATGCAGCAGTCAAGAACATAGAACAAATTACAAATAAGGCATAAATCTTATAGTATGCAAAAAAGGAATAGATCAAGGAAATTCATACTTAAAAATTAAGATTAAGGCACCAGAGTACCTTTCCAACCATATGAACATCATGGTAAGCCTTGTGCGGAGCCTCTTTTGTTAGCAAAACAAGGTCATTTTCTGAAAAGCTTTTCGATGATGTAGAATCATTGTCGTCATGGACAAAACGAACAAGATGAAAGTCATCAATTCTCTCAACTGACATCACAGATAGACTGCCATAATACATCTCATCCCATGAAGACATCTCTAGAAAGGAACTATGCAACTGTGCTTTAAACTCCTCTAAAACTAATGGCCAAAAAATATCAACATACTGTTCTGGTGATTGAAAACACACAGGAACCTCCTTCAATTTACTAACAGTCTGATTCTCATTTTCACTTGCAGATGTTAACCCCACTGTTTCAAAGTAATTTATTTCCAAAATGGATCTATACCAGGCATCAAGCCTTGGAGGCTTGAACCTTTTAACTCCAGCCTCCAGTCTGTGTAAACCTCCAAATCT
The DNA here is from genome assembly GCA_949750685.1 of Vernicia montana. NCBI lineage: Eukaryota > Viridiplantae > Streptophyta > Magnoliopsida > Malpighiales > Euphorbiaceae > Vernicia > Vernicia montana. The sequence continues at coordinate 13,459 of CATKHJ010106733.1, read as the reverse complement.
ATTTTCAACAGGTGTTTTAAGTTGGATAACTTGCCTTTTTGGACCAAAAGCACTTAACTTTGCAAGAAATGAGGATTGTTGTCTCACAGATTTGAATGCAGAATCAGATAGATCATTATTAGCACCACACACAATCTCTTTCAATATTGAATCTCGTGTTTCAGAAACTTTAGTGTGGAAAGTTTGATTTGCACTTTTAGCATTCACGCTCTCATCACAGGAGTTCTTCAAATTAGTTTTACATCGAGATGAGAAGGAATCATTTACATTGACTTTCAACTTGACTTCTTTGCTCTTAACATCTGCACCTTTTTTGAGAGAAGCAGGTGATTTGCCCCCTAATTTATCAAAATCCTTCTGAACAATGAGATCAGATCTATCTAAAGCATCTTTTTGTTCTAAGGCATCCAATAGATCCCTTGAAGTCTCAATGATAGAAGCCTTCTCCTTTACAGTGTCCATTAGTCGACTGCTTTTATCAGCTGTAGGAGCCAGTCTCTGGCTATCTAATCGGCCATGACCGGAATCATTATCAGGTAGAATGACCTTAGCAGGTGAAATTTGTCTTTCTGCTTCATCATCTGAAAGCATAATCACATTACTTTTGTCCATTCTATTGTCTGTTATCGAGCCCAGGGCCTGAATACCGGTGTCCTTTACAGGATAAGCCTGCATGTCAGAAGCCATATACCTTCTCACAGAAGACAAATCTTCAGAAAATACAGCTTTTGGTCTTAATGTGGCCATCCCATTATCACAAGAAACTTCCTTATCCTTAGATAATGAAACACGAAGGCGCGAAACTTGTTCCGTCAATTGATCAACATTAACACACTCTATATCAAGAAAAAACACATGTTAAGAAAGTGTAGCCAAACAAAACAATCAATTACAGATGACCAACCAGAAAGTTCTACTAATATAAATGTTTCGACAATATATAAAATTACTCACCACATGAAATAATATGCTCGATAGCTTTAAAAGTTGATGCAGAAGTATTACTGCAAGACCCTTTGAGCACATTCAGTAGAGAAGTTACTGTTCTTTTCCAATAGACAACAACAACTTTAAGCGATGATTTTCCCCAATCAATCAGATCATGTAGCCATGCGAAGTCCAATACATTTTCCACTATTTTTTCAGGATCTCTAAGATGTTTAGTGAGAGATGGATAAAGCCTCTCAAAAACATCAGGGAGGATTTCAAGTACACGTACACAAGTCATCTGAAACAAGGAGAATAACATGAAAATGTGCACTTAACGAAAAATAATTGTAATTCCAACAGTTAGAAATCAGGAAATTAATTCCACAAAAGCAATGTGCACACTGTAACAGGTGCATGAGCCAGGGGAAAGAGCTAATGAGTAATTTATTAAAAACGGCTGTTAAAATACCTGGCAAAGACTGTAATCAATAAATGCTTTCCCTTCTACCAAGCACTTCCGAATTGATGGCCAAGCAGTTTCTGATAGTAAGCAACGAAAATTCTCCAGTGATTTTAAGTCAACATTTGATGAAAGCCCATCGACGTTTACAGGCAAAGAATCAAAGACTGGCTGCATCAGAAATCCACCTTGGGAAGAGTACTTTTTTATATTTGAATTATCAGGTGAATTTTCAGAAACGTATGGATTGGGTAAGTCCCCTTCTTTAATTAGTTTCCGGAGAATAAAGAAAAAATGCTGTAAAGTCTGAAACTTTGATAAGACAGAATCCAACTGAACCTGTAAAAGGACAAAGAAAATAAAAGAACAGCAAAACCACAAAGGACATCAAAGGGAGTTTGCTTGAAGTACTTCCATTAATAAAGAGAAAATATTTAAGAAGTTAGACATTCTCTGCTCCATACAATAAGGTATATAAGCTTACATTCAAACACTTTTAGCAGGGAATTGAGTCCCTTTCATCCTAAATATCCTGTGACAATATCAGCAGCCTTTTCAAGCCAATTACTTAAAGAAAACACAATCAAACAGACCACAACTTAATGAGAATGAATGAAGAGGACTGAACTAAGGTAAAGGAACCAATCTAGACCATTTAGAAGCTTAAAAAGCATGTATCAGTTTATCTGACTATATTTTTTATCCTGAAACTAGAATAAATGTTTGGTCTCCTTCCTACTATATAAGAACATTAAAATGTATGGTAGAAAGAAACTAAATGTCAACCATGCATTAATTTTGGAAGTTCTAAGGAAAGAAGTGTCCACTTACCACTTTCAAAGCATGTCTCAACCCCAAAAAAATGGCCAGCAAAGAATAACCGCTAGAGCAAAGGAATTTCAATCCACATGCCAGACCCCGAGTGTTGGAAACTTGCTCCAAGAGACACTTACCAACTTGCCTCACACTCTGCATCAAGCAATGAAAGACTGTGACCAATCATTCAGTGGGTCAATCAAATGTCTGTGCACACATTTGTGTGTAAGAAAAAGAGAGAAAATTCATCATTTCCAAAAGGTAAAATGGCCCCATTCTTAAGAATTAACATTTGACATTCTTACATCATTAGGATCCAAAAGTACAAGGATCAAACTCTCTGACATCCTTGGTTCCCATGTCCACTGCTTCCGAAGTTCACTTTGCCCCACCTGAACTACAAAATGTGCAGTTAACCTGCAGAGACATCCAGAGAATTTACTGAAGAGATCACCAAGGAGCATTAAGCATATTAACCTAATCTAAAGCATGCATTATAAAAAACAATGAATTATGTCACAAAAATCAACTTAAAAACCAGTAATTTCATTTCTATAACATGAAGATGCAACTTTGGGAAACAAAATGCTGAAAACCTGTTAAACATTCTTATTAAAGGAAGATGCATCATTGACACCCTGATTGAGTTTTTTGACTCCTTCCCACCTCCGCCATCATCAGAACCAGTTGGGACCTTCCATCCAAATGAAGTTGATAGTTCTGTGGCTGAAGAGGAAAGCCAAGTTCTAACAGCAAGTACCATTTCTGCACTGGTTTCAGATTCTACCATGATTAAACGAGATCGGGCCCAAAAAACAGCCTTAGAAAATGACACTGGAAGGGTTGATGGATCAATATCAACTAGAACATCTATCCATAACATGGGAACGCACATCCACCCTCTGTACTCCGGAGAAGTAATCTTGCTCTGAGCACTGAATTCACTCCAACAACTATTATCCTTTTCTTCAACATCTGAAGAAAATGCAAGCCCATCGTCGTCATCATTCAACTCAACTGAAATGTTTCTATCAACATCCAGAGGCATATTGTTATTCCACAATGCAGACACTAAGGCAGCAGCATCAGACACCACAATAGTTTGTATAAGATCAAAAGCAGGTTGCCGAAGAGAACTATGAAGCGAAGAATCCTTCAAAGATGACACGAGTGAAGGACCCCTGCCAAATAAAATTGCTTATAAGTAGAATATCCTTGTAAAATAATTGATGTCAAGCATACATGTGAGAATGAATAAAATCATCTGTGCAGATGTTTGTGTATGTTTTTCCAAATTTTATACAAAACTATAAAATAACTTCCAAACTTCATAGGAGCAATAACTTCCAAACTTTATAGGAGCAGGAATCTATGAAAGAAAGAATTCAAAAAATATTATGACTTTTCCTTGTTTTCTCAGAGAAATGGCACAATGATTGTTAATGAAAGGCACAGACAAAACAGAAGGCTAAGCCTTCGCAGTCTCCACCATGGTCAAAATCTTCCTCATTTCTTCAATCCCTAATTCCTTGGAAGTTAGTTGCAGCAAAATTTTTGGCTTAATTTTACTAAATTTCAGTGCCAATCACTAAACTTCAATTTGTCATATAAAAATCACTCAAGTTTACTTTATACTTCAACATTGACACCAACTCATCATTACTATATTTCAATACCAATTTAATTGTTAAATTAAACATGCAAAAGGTTTTCTTACGTGGTTACCACATCAAAAAAAATATGGCATTTTTTCTACATAAACCTAGTGATTATGGTTACAATTGACAAATTGAAATTGACCGCTAAAAATTCAATGATAAGTTTGATGACCACAAAATTAATAAAAAAGCTATTCCCATGAAATTATCAATAACATATATGAGCTTCCAATATATAATCATGATAAATAAATGAGGATATAATGCTACATACCACATATGCACACATTCAACTGGGGGGCATGGTGGATTCATCTTGTAGCCTCGATGTATGATAAGAAGGGCTATCTGAAATTACAATCTTGCAATAAATAGAGTAATGAGCCAAAACAACAGGACTATCTTCATAAGAACTAAGTGCACATAATTGCATCTAATAATGTTGTGTTTATTTGACAATCTGGAAGAAGCGAAAAACCTTGCACGCCAATTTCCTAGTTAGCACATTGAAGTTGCTGCTCACAGGAACTTGATGTAGAAGAAAATAGAGAAAATGTCTGCGCTGCTTTTCATGTTCCCCATCTTGCAAAGCCTCAAGTGACTGGACAGGTAAAACTTGTGCACATCAGTAATGTAAACAAAGTACCTTGTACCACGTAAAATAACTTAGATAAATGGCAAGCAGGGTGAAAGAAGTATTAACAAAGAGCTCAGCAATGGTTCGCAGACATGCCTGAAGAAAAGGAGGGAAAAGATCAAAAATATCTTTATGGATCTTCTCATTTCGAGTATGAAAACACTGCCCCAGTAATGTGTTTCGCATCACGCTCGGAGACAATGTAGACCTCAGCCAAAGCTTACAACCTTAAAACAAGTCCATGTAAGGAAAAGGTCACTCCATCATTACAAAATATAAATGCAACCAAAAAATAATATATATATATATATAGTAGAAGAAATAAAATGTACCAAGCATTTTGAAGAGTTCTTTCAAACAGCTTACTGCATGAGAAAATTCAGCCGAATCGCCACTGATATGATTGAGCACAATATCAAAAAAAATGGGATAGCGCTCCAGTATCCCTTCTTCAAAAGCAGGAGGTTCTAAGAATTCAAGTCTTCAAAAAACATGAACACATGTACCATTAGCAAGAAGAGAGAAAGACAGAGAGAAGTTACTAAAAATTGAGATTTCAGTGGCAGTTTCCTACAAGGATGTTATTCCAAGCCATATAGATAGGCGCTCCAGCTGTGCTCTTGGCCTTGAAGTCTTAGAAACTGATGGAAGTGCATCTGACTCCAAGAACCCAATAAACTTGTTCAGCAAAGGTTGCAAAGGTTCCATATCTCTTGCTCTCCTATCACAAACAGAACATAATTATTGAGGTAAAACAGAATCTTGCATATCTAATTGATGTTAAAATGACCAGAGGATTATATTTCCAGACAAGATGCCTGCAATCTCTAAGGATGAAAAATGAGTTTAATTTATGAATACTAGATAATTGAATATGATTAAATAATGATAATAATCCTTCTGAAGTTGAACCAGAGAAGTTTTAATAAGTTCCCACGTACCATTTGGAATCAAAATGACCAACAAAAGACCGTAAAGGTTTGTAACAATAGATGCACTAGCAATGAAAGCATTTCCTCTATGTAGTAGTTACTATGATCCATATATGAGAGAGTTCCCCGAGAATATGGAAGAATAATTTTCTTCTTTAGAACAACATAAACCAAAAATGCAAACTGTCAACCCAAAAACCCAACCATTGCCCAGAGAGACAGTGATCGGCATATCATGTGACATTTAAACCTCCAAACGTTTTAAAATCTAGCATTAGTAAGTACAAGAGAAAAGTACCTCAATTTTTCCATAGATCGAGCTAAACGCCGACCAACAGTACGTACTCTCCTATTGAAAAAAAGCAACGCATAAACACCCTGACAAATCAGGCAAAATCTATAAGGTGGTGACAAGAAAAAGAAGAAAGATAAGCATGAAAAAGAATACGAAATGCTGAAGAAAATTTGTGTGTATTTTTGCACACAATTGGTCAACAAAATACCGGAAACTGTTGATGTCCAGCCAAAGCCAGCTCATGCATTTTATCAACTGCTTCAATAAATGACTCAAATTCAGTGATCAAGGACTGATCGTCGAGCAGGACAGGAAACATCAAGACCTGTGATTTAGTTAGCACCAAGCACACACCAGGGTGCAGTCACCGATCACCACAGAAGAACAAAACAAAGAAACAGAAAAGTCAGCTAGCAAGGAGAGCGAGAAGGTCACTACATGTACCATATTTGGTATGAGCAACATGAAACTCATTACATGTATAATAATACACAGCACAGAAAAAACATAAAACATGAGAAAAAATTTCTTCCCACGCTAATTAAAATTGGATTGTATGCTTCTGCACAATAAACAGTAAATCATTAAGGAAATGTATTTCATCCTGCTGGTGAATGTTAAAAAATAATAATAATGCAAATTCTTCAACTTCCTTAAAGGAAGTACAGACTGCTGAGAAGAGCACGCATACAAGTAGTCAGACCTCTATAATCACCTCATGTTTTATAGGCAAAATGGGAATAGTTTCTTTTTCTAATATTGCTAGGAAATAACAAGGGAACGTTTCCACAACTACACTCCTGAGATCCTATGAAAGTCAGGCCAGTAATGAATACTGCCAGTGAAGTTAGGTTATGTTTACATTGGACATAACCCAACCATCTCAAATGAGCCTCACACAAGCACTCCTCAAGTCAATTAACAAAGCATCCATAGTAGAAAGAAATACAGACATGTCTCTGACATCTAAGTTTGCAAACAACACTAAACTCAAAGCGACTAAAATCATAATCTCCAAAGACACGAGAATACACTTGCTTATTATTATGGCAGCAGTCAGTTAAAACAACATTATACCTCATACATGAGACTGACGACTTGGGCATTATCCCGCAGAGGATCATACTCTTCCCTCTTCAATATAGCATTCATCTCTCGCAAGTGTAGAGTGACCCTTTCCTCGTCCAGAGTTCGCAACACATCGAGAAGGGGGCCTATTGAACTTGACTCGTACTCCATATTGTACATGTGTTGAGCCTGGTGGTGCTGAGAAATGCATTGGATGCAGTGACGTATTTCCTGAGAAATCCTGTTCCACAAAATCCGGAGAGGAGAATCGGGGCGGTCATCTTTGAAATAATTGTAGAAAGTCTCCAAAAGAGGTCCCATTAAATCCCAAGAGCCACACCATATATGGTGTTCTTTGGGCAAACTAATCAAAAAATTAAACGTATCTGCAAACCTGAAACAATGAATTATATGGAAACTACTTTACTGATTAATTTAGAAGCATAATATAGTAAACTGAAGAGTGATAAAAGAGAGAGCAGACCATTGTTCTTTGAGCTGGTGAAAGCGGCGTCCTTTTAATGGATCATCGTCGTCGTTTCGCTCTTCCTCTTCTTCTTCAATGCCTCTCCATCTATCTAACAGCTCTCTCCTGGACGCAATCTTCGCCATTCCTTGTTTTACTTTTATTTTTTTAAAAGAAGGAAAAAAATGAACGATTCTAGGGTTTCCGATTTAGCTTGGGGTTTTTCCGTAGGAAAAAAAAAAACAGAGATTCTTACAGGCATATAGAGGGAAAAATGGAATTGCTGCTGTATTTGTACAAGAAAAGCGCCAAGACCAGAAAGAGAAGGGAAGAGAAGGGGGGAGAAGTTAAAACGCCACCGTATCAACTGGTTTTTGAACTTAGGCTATATATGATTCACGGAATAGAAAACGAATGGAATAACTATTACATAAATTAGTTATTTTTTATTTTGATTCACATTTTTTTTTTTTTTTTTTTTGTATAAAATATCAATATCAATTACACATAATAGTAATTATATTATTTTTATTGAATACCTATTCTACCAAAAACTAAATAATATACACTTGAGATATAGTTCAAGTGGTAAGGGAATTGCTCTTGGGAGCGAGGGATTTTGGGTTAAAGTCATCTTCGTAGTCTATGGCCCATTAAATCCTCCCATGAATCAAAAAAAATTAAACAATATGTTTTTTTTATATTGTGGGATTGAATATTTTCAGTCTTTCCTCACAAAAAAAAATCGGGCCTTCTCTCACTTAAAAAATTAAAGAATATGTTTTATTTATGTATTGTGATGATTTGATTTTGATTTATTTGTTTTTTTTTAAGGCAATTGAACTCGAGTGAACCCAATTTTTTCATACCATTAATTTTTTCTATTTCAAGACAATATTTCATTAGGTAAATTCTATTTATTGTTCTCATTAGATTAAATATGATTTTTTTAGACTTGTTAATTGTTTGATTATTGGTGATATTATATGTTTTTAAACTGTTTGATAAATTGTCTAATAGAAGATTTGTTTTAATTTAAATAATTCAAGTGAAATTGACCAACAAATTGCACGACACTTTGAAATTGTTGTGATTATAAGCTTGCTATTCAATTTTTCAGTAAATGTTAAACAATGTCACGATCCGATTTTAGGAGCACGTGATCGGTACTAGGGTACGAGAAAGTTAAAGGCTTCCAGAACCCGTAGTCAGCCTGACAATACAAGTCAATAGATAATATACCAAAGAATTATGAATCAAGAGTTAATGGCCCACATGCCAACAAAACCTCTAACAATATCATAATATATTCATCCAATCACATTCCACTATATCAACAGGTTCCTGTTTAATATATTGTCTCATCATGTCATATTACAGACATCAGAAACCAATCATCAAAAATTATACAAATATAAATTTAGTCTACTGTAATTGCAGAATTCTAAAATTATAATATTATACACAACATATAAATATAAAATCCACTGCCTGAGGAAATGGCAGGGAAACTCAACAGTAAAAAGATAACTAGGCTTACCCTATAACCTGAAAAAAAAAAATAGTGAGATAGGGGTGAGCGTCTCAACTCAATGAATGATACTAATTAATATACAAACCTGGTACTCTAACACCAGTCTAATAATAATACTCATGTAGCGTGTCACACATACAAATAATAAGATAATTATACAATCAAACATGGATGGGAATCGGTCCATAGGAATCACACTAAACCTCAACCTGGGAAGCCGATCTCCCTATCTTGGCTCTCTGATTCCCATTACTATATCTCAAAATCCAATACATAAGGTCCCAGCCGTCCATGGCCTATGCTATGCAGCGCCGACCCTACTAGCAGCAGCGAGCGATGAGCAAGCTCCAAGCCATCATACACCAGTCACAGCTCATCAAACATAATCATCATCATATTATAATCACAATCCTGGGTGAATCCTTGTGTCATCCCAATCCCATCTAGCATCCACAATTAATATGCAACTCACATAATTAATAAAGCAATCACATATACGTATGCCAACATGCTAAATTTATGTTCATAATGCATAATTATATACGTATATACATACAGTAAATGTAGATGCATGGAATACAATAAAATATATTAGAAAGTATCACTCACAACACGGGTGCAGAAAATCAGACTCGATCAGTGACTAGGACCTGAGGCTGCAGAAGATGGTCCTGGACAATCTAGAAAATAAAATATTAACAGACTATCAGAATAAGAATTTATAAGAATCAAATATAGACACATCCTAATACCATAGAGAAATCCACCAAAATCTGGCAGAGTTTCTCCAGATTAGACTTAATCCCCCTGAAACTCAGACAACAGACTCAACATCGAATTATCGAACATTCCAATTGGGCTCTCAATAGCAATTCTCACAATTAATTCCAATAATAAATATATTATTCTCTTAATAACTCTTAAGTAATTAATCCACAATTAATTATCTAAATTCATAATAATTCCACCGAGCCAAAGTAAACAATTCAAATATTAAATTAGCTATCAGGGATCAATTTCGAACTATTGGGGGCACTCACCGGAGAGTCGCAGGAAAAGTCACCAAAAAACATCAATGGTGTCGAATATCTACGAAATTGGTGCCAACGGATTCGTATCAAAACATAGATGCCAAAAATGTATACCACTCTCCCTCACTCGCTGGAGAATTGTAAAAAAAATGCGTCGGCAGGTCTGCAATTTCACCGGATTCCAGAAAAAAATTAAACATTCACTAAAATTAGCAAATGAGATACCAAATCGAAGCTTAAGAGAAGAGGAACTCAACGGTACCAGAATTAGCAAGAACGGAGATCAGAATCGGCCGAAAAAGCTCTCGGAAGTCCACTGATCGGCGGATGTTCCGGCAGTCGGTGCGGCGGCGGACGGTGACCGGGCTGGTGGCATTGGAAAGCTCTGAGACTCAGCTTCACGGTGGTCTGGTGCATGTCAATGACTGATGACCGGACGGAGGCGTTCCAAGCTGATTTCTTCTCTCTCTCTACCACTGTCTCCGTTTTTCGTTTCTCTTCCTTACCAGCAACAATTAACACAAATATATATATATATATAATATTTAACATATATAATAATAATAATAATAATAATAATAATAATAATAATAATAATAATAATAATAATAATTAGTAATTAAATCTGAAAATTAATTTAAACAAATTCAAATTTTTACTAAATAAATAAATACTTTATTTTACCAAAATAAAATACCCAATTAATATTAAATTTTTATAATTCAAAATTCAGGGTATTACAAATATGTGATATTCTAAATGAGTTTTGGAATTGTTCCAAAATCAAGCAGCATATCGATAAATGCAATTGTTGTATATTTATGTTTGTTATTTGCATGAGAGGCATGAATGGTTGATCAGGGACTAAGAAATCATAATGTATGTTTTCTTTTATGGGTATGTAATTAAAGGTTAATTACATACTTAGTTATAATTAAATTCATTGAGCCTTTAGAGCTCTTTTGTTTGTTAATTCTCACCTTGGAATGCCAAGGATACAAATGTACATATGGAGATATGGAGATGTAAGAATAAGAAGAGGTTTAACCCATCAAGATGCCTAGTGAGAGCATGAAGATTCAAGTGTTGTATATTCATGCCTGTAATTTGATTAGCCTAAGTTTTAACTCATTCCTTATAGCTAGGAATTGAGCCCATAGCTAGTCCATGATCAAACCTATGTTAATGTTGTCCATTTGATGATATATATGTGATATATATAATACATGTGATGTATGTTAAAATGGATAATGTGAAATAAAGTCCAAAAAATCTTCCAAATGAAATATTAAGTCATGGTTCTCCATTGAAACAATAGTTTCTTTGAAATTATTGGATAGCATGTGATGTTACAAGTATAGGATACATACTTTGGCAATAATGAAAAATGAGAGTACCTGAGCCATACAATGTTTAAATCACTATACTTGTTGATCTAATGGGTTTGATTTAACTAATGTGAATGGCAAATAACGACATTGTGTATCTTAGGTCGGAAGCATTAGGAACCAGATTGATTGAGCCTCACAAAGAGTTGTGATGAACAAGTGTTATTCACTTATTAGATATCAAATTCTCAATAAAGACATTGTGTATTTGAGAGTATTTGATGATCTTGTAAGAATTGGATCACCCACTAGAAATTCACCCTAATGGGATGTCCATTTCTTACTTAGAAGTGTAGGAATCGCAAAGTTAGCGAGAGTACCATTATGATTAAAGACCAAATCATTATGGAAGTTGTATTTTACATAGAACTAATAATCTTTTTATTTTCTACAGTAATCTGATAAAATGAGCAAATCCTATCCCATCTTGAGCATTATAACTAATAACAAACTCACAGGACTAAATTTTGTGGACTAGTTTCGCAACCTTAAATTAGTTCTTGCTTACGAAAAGATTATTTATGTAATAGAGTTTGTTGTTCTTGGTCCTATACCTGTAGAGGCCACTCCAAATGAACATGCTACTCTAAAGAAATGGCAAGAGGATCATGTTTCGACTAAATGTTTAATTTTGGCTTCAATGTCAACTGATTTACATAAGTAAAATGAAAATTATACTGAGGCAAGGAGCATTCTAAACCATTTAAAAGAGTTATATAAGGAAGAAAGTAGAATTGCTAGATATGAGATATCAAAGTAGTTGTTCCAAACCAAGATGTATGAAGGAGAGAAGGTTGGGCCTCATGTTCATAAGATGATCAGGCTCATTGAGCAATTGGAGAATTTGGACTTCTCTATGGATGTCAACCTTCAAACAGATTTGATCCTTCAATCCCTACCGGATTCCTTCTCTAATTTTATAATGAATTATAATATGAATAAGATGGAGTCCACTCTTGCCGAATTGCATAATAGTCTTATTACTACTCAAGGTACATTTAAAGGCAAAGGTAAGGAGGTTGCTTTAGTTGCTTCTTCTAGTAGTAAGACTACAAAGAAGAAAAGCAAACAGAAAGCCTCCAAACTCAAGCCAAGTGGCAGTGTGAGCAAGGATAAGCCCACAATGGTAGCTTCGGATGGTGATGGAAAGTGTTTCCATTATGACCAAAGTGGACATTGGAGAAGAAATTGCCCAAAGTATTTAGAGACTTTGAAGGGCAAGAGAAAGAACAAAGCGAAGGGCAAGCCTTCAGAAGGTATGTCTTTTAATTGTTCTACTTCCAATACTTCATATGGTGTATCAAAGGCTTGGATACTTGATAGTGGTGCAAGTTCTCATATTTGTACTTCTATGAAGGAGTTGACAAGCAGTAGGATCTTGGAGAAAGGGGAAGTGATCTTAAAGCTCGGAAATGGAGCAAGTGTTGCTACCAAAGCCATTGGATCTACTTCTATTGATCTTTTTGATTATGTATTATTATTAAAAGATATTTTGTATATTCCTAATCCTATAAGAACATCCTTTCTGTAACTAGTATGACTAGTATGGGTTATGAACTCTTGTTCAAGAAAGATGTTTGTGTTATCTATTTTTGTAATAGAATTATTGGTATGGGTTATGTACTTGATAGTCTTTATTATTTGGATAATGGTAATAATAATACAACTCCAAGTATAACTAATATAAATACCATGATAAAAACCAACACTAGTTCGATAACTCTAGTTTCTTAAAGTTATTTTACCTGTTTAAACTCGAATTTTGGTTCAGTTCTTGAGAATTTAATAATATTATTACTTATTTTGAGAAAAAAATAATTCTAACAAATTATAAATATATTATAACAAGTTTTTAGTATTTTATTTTATTTTGCAGAATAAAGTGAATTTCGAGATGCTATACAAAGAAGGTGGAGATTGCCAACAAATATGGGTGCCTAAATTAGGCAAATTGTTAAATGTGGGTGTCTAAATTAGGTTGCCTAAATTTTTTTGACTAACCCAAGTCAATTTTTTTGATTAACCAAGCCGATTTTGTTGACAATAAAGATGATAATGATGCAAGCAATGATGTAAGATGGTGGAAAAATAAGATGGAAATTACCTATAAATAGCCATTACCACCCCTCAATCAAGGCATCATTCAATCAACGAAACAAATAGATATAGAAATTTATATTTTCTTAGTTTCATTTCTTTTATTTTCATTTTGATCAAGAAGAGAAGTTTTGGAGCTTGTGTACG
>CATKHJ010106704.1:0-24643 GCA_949750685.1 Vernicia montana | reverse complement strand
CTAAAATATTCTTCTTTAAAACTTTATGCATTAGCTAGATTCACCTATTGATACATCTTTATATATATATATATATATATATATATATATATATATATTTTTTTTTTTTTTCAAGAGATATTATATTACAAGGTGTTTTTTATGATTACTTTGTTTTTTATAAAATAAACCTACTTTGTTTTATTTTTCGAAAAAAATGATTTTTTTTACGAAAAATCACAATTTTTTTTTATATTTTTTGTAAATTAAATTATTTTTTTCGTAATTTTTCTTAGTTGTGAAAAAAAATTTAATTTTACTAAAATATGACTTATTTTATACAAAATAACTTTACGAAAAAATTTCTAAATTAATAAAAAATAATTTTATTAATTAACTTTACGAAATTAACTTTATGAAATTAACGAAATAAAGTAGAAAAATAATTTTGATAATTAACTTCATGAAATTAACGAAATAATTTCATTAATTAATTTTACGAAATTAACAGAATAATTTCATAAATTAACTTTACGAAATTAATGAAATTAACTTTACGAAATTAATGAAATGAAATAAAATTATTTTTATTTTTTCGTTAATTTAGGAATTTATTTTTAAAGTTATTGTTTTGTATAAAATAAGTCATATTTTTATAAAATTAAATTTTTTCGCAATTAAAAAGAATTATAAAAAAATAATTTTATTTACGAAAAAATATAAGAGAATTGTGATTTTTGTAAGAGAGCTATTTTTTTCGTAATTACGAAATTATTATTATTTTTTTGTTAATTTATGAACTTTTTCGTAAAGTTATTATTTTACACAAAATAAGTTATATTTTCGTAAAATTAAAATTTTTTTCGCAATTAAAAAGAATTACGAAAAAATAATTTAATTTACGAAAAAAATATTAGAAGATTGTGCTTTTTCGCAAAAGAGTATTTTTTTCGTAATAATTAATAAAATAAAGTAAATTTAACAAAATAACCGTATAAAATACCTATATTACAATATAAGTATTAATTACAAATGTCAAATACATCTTACAAACATTTTAACTATCTAATACAGGCAGAAATTACAATCCAACAAATAAATCACAACCAACCTATATATAGGAGCTTTGAATTTGATACCTCTTTATCCCAGGCCATATGCCTGGTGGAACGGGCTGTCCGCTTGGGGACTATTGATACATCTTTATATTGTTTGAGCAATAATTTTCTTTTTAATTACTGGGTCTTCTTTCTTTATCCACTTGTTAAATTGTAATATAGAAAGGCTAGCAAGTACACATGTTGCAGAAGAGTAATTCAGAGGCAAGCAGATAAGAGTTGGGAGGAGGAAAGTGTATGGAGAAAAAATTAATATGAAGGTTTCTCTGATTGTGCTGCTAAAGATGATATTTTGCTTCTTTTTGCTTGGTCATTTTCGAACATTTGCTGCTAGACCACCTTCCTCAGGTAGAAGCAGAGTGCTTTTTTATTTTTATTTTTTCTATGTGAATACAGAGTGCTCTGTTTTTAGTTAACAGGTGTACTGATTATATATGTGTGTCGAAGCTTAGAACTTATTGTTTAGTTTACAGGTGAAACTGGATTGCAGTACCAGCAAATGGGTGGAAGAGGAGACAATAGACCGGAGCTGGCACCTCGGTGGTGGTCAGAGGATTATTCAATGCCGCGGAGGCGAAGACATGTTCACAATAAATTGGACCCTTGAGGGATACTGTCACCTCCCTCTTTCTGTCCCATAATGTTTGTTGCTTGTTTTAGTACTAGAAAATGGTAACTTAGCTAAGCCCTTTTTTTTTTTTTTTTGGGTATGTGGACGATTCCGGACTCTTACCTAGCAGGAAAATGAATGTGAGTTACAATTTTGTGCAGGGTTTGTTCAAATTGAAGGTGTGAAGTGGGTTTTTCTTCTATATTTCAAGGGAAATTTGACAACAAAAAAGGGGGTACAAAAATCCTCTTTTTTGATGATAATTTTGTTATATAGAGTATAACTGCATAAGGGCATATGGTCCAGTAATGGTCTTCTCATAATAATAATTCTTTTCTATCTAGAAATACAAATTAAAGATTGAAATTAGCTGATTTTCTAGTGATCCAAACTAAATTAGTCACAAATCCAAACATAATCTAGTGATTAATATATATACGGTATGATAATTGGCTCAATTTCGAATCCTTTTCTTTGATACTAAGAAAAAAAAAATATCAAATTAACTAACTCAAAACAAAATGCAAAGACTGGTCAAAAAAGGCCAAAAAATGTCATGTCAAGACCTCCATTATGAGGAATTAGCTTAGCTCTGCTGAGTGATGTTTGGTGCCTAGAATATGTAGCCTTTGCATACTGACTTGGGCTGTCAATGCAAGAATAACAAAGGATTCTTTTTAAATAACAACACTGTCTTGATATATTAGGGCCTCTAATTGCACTGCTCAAATTGATAAAGAAGTTGCCATTACTATTCACTTGTAGAATTTTCAATTTTCCATCTCTACTCATCTCATTTGCCCCACAAGTGCCGAAAGAGAAAATTTATTACTATATATCATGTGAAAAGAAACATCAAACTTAATTTATTGACCAATCTTGGAAATTGAAAGCCATTTTAAAATAACAAACTAAACACTGACATTTTGATTCTAATCAGTTTAGCAATGATAGAGTAGATGTGTAGACCCATCAAAAAAATTCTTAGAGAGTATGTATTAGTGCTATATAATTAGTGATTAGGATAGAAGCCTTAATTATTAGTTAGCCTTTTATTTACTTACTTATTCAATGATAAGTGATTAAGAATGTAATCAATGTGAAGTTTAACCGCATTAACAAGTCCACAAAAGTTGAAATTAGCATGTGATAATAATGTGAAACATTACAACTATTTATTTTTTTATTTGGCACCCTGTATCTGACAATCCCATGTGATACCAACTAATTTAGATTCGAGTCAGGGAGGATCCTTTTTAAAGGGTAAAATTCTCCCAATAGTAATTATTTCATATCCAGAGTTCGAATTCGAGACCTCTGATTAAAGGGAATGAGCTACTTATCACTCCAACTAACCACTCATTGATCATTACAACTATTTTAATACAAATCTAGGCTGGACCTCCCATCTAACAAATTTCATGGGCTTGAAGAACTATAAAAACTGCATTTGCCATGTAGGTTTGAATGATAATCAAAATTTAATAATCACTAAATTAAATTTTAATTATCATTTCAATAACAGGTCACCCTCTAATAAATGGTCGAAATAATGATACGACATCAAAAAAATATAAGATTTTTTTTTGAAATCATATTCTTACCTATAGTTGGTTAGCAACAAATAAATTAGAAATATAGAATTCGTTTATAAGTGAATTTCAAGAAGAATTCTTTATATTTGGAAGAATACAATTTAAAATATGAAATTCAATTAAATTTTTAAATAAGTCAAAATTTTTAATTTTTCACTCATTTATTTTATTTTTAAATTTATTTATTTAATCATGTATGAATTTTTATTTCTTAACCAGTGCCCTTAGAGCATTCGTTAGAAAAATCGTTTTATATTTGGAGCAAATTTATAATTGAATTATTTTTGTTATTATTTCCTAAAATACCTTTAATGTAATAAATCTCATTGAAAAGTGTAACACAACTAAAAAAATAGTTGTATCTCATATTTATAATTAATATTTAATTTATAAAATATAATTAAAAATTGAGAAATAAATATGTAAAAAATAAAGTGAAATAGAGAGTTGAGATGAGAGTAATTAATAAGAGAAGAGGGATAGAAAAGAAGAGAGTAATAAGAAGAATGAGTGAAAAAGGAGGGAGAAAGAGGAGAGAGAGAAAGAGTAAGAGGAAGATATAAGGAAAAAAAAAGAAAGATATTTTACATATTTCAATAAAATTAAAATAAATATGTTTTAATGTTTTAAACATTAAATTTTTAAAAAATGTGAAATTCATTTGTTCGGAACATACTGTTACGAAGCTAATTTAATTTGAAACTCAATTAAAAAAAAAAAAAAAAGCTTCCTTTCTGTTTGTTTGTTTGCCCTTTTTTTTTTTTTTTTAACTTATTTCATTTGGAGGGTTTGGTATGTCCTAAATTAGCTTATTTGAGAGAACACACTTTTATTTTTAATGCTATATTAGTATTTCGACCACAGATAATATTCTAAATTTATTTTTTAATAACTAGTAATTTATTGTAAATTAAAATAAAAAATAAAATTTAATTCCAAAAGAAATTGTATTTGTTTTCTAATTGTAGAACGAACGAATGAAACATTTGGTGTAAAAGTAGAAAAAAACAGAGTTAAAAACAAAACATAGAAGAGATCGCCAAGGAGTTGAACATGTAACCCAAAGAACAATAACACATAGTTTCTAACGAAACGTGTCTGTCTTCTCTGCCCAGATGCGTTTTCTGGTTCCCATATATCATTCTCTCTTCTCTTCCCCTTCTTCTCTGTCACCACTACCCATTTTCTCTCTCTCTCGTTCCTTTCTTTCTCCTTCATTTCTCATGGCTCCTCCTCCTCCTCCTCCTGCTGCCATGGAACCCCAGGAAACTGCCCCCTCAAGAAACACCTTTTCCAACGATGCTCCTGTTTCTTCTCAGATTTCTAAAGTTACTGTTGTGGGTAGTGGCAATTGGGGTAGTGTGGCTGCTAAGCTCATTGCTTCTAACACTCTCAAGCTCACTTCTTTTCATGGTATGTACCTTCATTTTTGCAAATTTCATTAGCTTTCTATATACTGGTGGCAATTCTAATTTTGGGTTTTGTTGGGGTGTACTTGTTTAATGTTTATTGTGAAAAATAAGGAAAATAATAGGAAATTGGAATCAAAATGGTTCTTGTGTTCTATAATGGAATTTTAGGAAATGGAGAAACTAAGTTCCCTTAGCTTATGCCAAATGAAAAATTATCTTATTTTTATGCAATGCTTTGTTCTTATGCACCTTATTGTGGCTATTAGATTTTTCTTTTTTTTATTAGCTTCAATTATGCCATGTAATTTTTATGTGATTTAATGAACATGGCGTTTGTTTTTCTTTTAATCAACCTTTTGTTTTAGTTGGTTTTTAATTTGAGTTAAGAACTCCCTAAATTATGTTTTTTTTTTAAAAAAATAATAATAATGAGATTTATAACAAATTAAGGAGATTTGAGATTATTAGTATCCGTACATTTTCTATGCTTCTTAGCAACGAAATGGAGCTTTTAATAGTGAATGAATTTGAACTTTCCCCAATGTAATTCAGATGAAGTGAGAATGTGGGTCTTTGAAGAGACATTACCAAGTGGTGAAAAGCTTACAGATGTCATTAATCGAACCAATGTAAGAGTCTAATGAACTTCATTGCACTTTGATAGATTATGTCTACTATATCCTCATTTTTCTTTTCTTTTCTTTTTTTTTTTTTGCACAGGAAAATGTTAAATATCTCCCTGGTATAAAGCTTGGAAAAAATGTTATTGCAGACCCTGATCTTGATAATGCAGGTATGCAATTACCTGCTTTGCTAAGGTTCAAATGTTACATTTTACTGGTTTGTGTTTGATCACTTTCCTGTAAGGCTAATGAAGGGATTGTGCAGTGAGGGATGCAAACATGTTGGTATTTGTGACTCCGCATCAATTTATGGAGGGTATATGCAAGAGGCTCGTTGGGAAGATAAAGGAAGGTGTAGAGGCTATTTCGCTTATAAAAGGAATGGAAGTCAAGATGGAAGGCCCTTGCATGATCTCCAGTCTTATTTCTGAGCAGCTTAGAGTTAACTGTTGTGTGCTAATGGGGGCAAATATTGCAAATGAAGTAATTAGCCAATTTTAGAATATTTCTAGTGAATTCATTTGTTTTCACTATTAATGGTTTTCTAAAAGATCAGATGCTGGCTGCAGATTGCTGTTGAGAAGTTTAGTGAGGCAACAGTTGGATACAGACAGAACAAGGAGATTGCAGAGAAATGGGTTCAGTTATTTAGTACTCCTTATTTTATGGTCACAGCTGTGAGTACAAGAAATATGGTCTTTTGCTGATAACCATCAGATTTATAAAAAGAGTTTATTTTTATTTATAAACAATGTAAATAGGAGTAGAAATCCACAAGTTAATCGCCAAAAATTCTCTGGCATAAATTGTTTGATAGAAGATGATGAAATATAAATATTTAAAAATATTCATGGCTTTCAAAACTGCTTTTATTAATTTATTATACTGTTAATCACATTTTTCCTATCTTTTTGTCTTGTATGATTGCATAGGTTCAAGACGTGGAGGGAGTTGAACTATGTGGGACCTTGAAGAATGTTGTGGCATTAGCAGCAGGTTTGTATGCAGGAACTCAATTCGTATATTATTTTGCTCTTTTTTTTTTTAATCCTCGTTAGCAATGGAACAATTGACCTCTAGTGGGACAGGTTTTGTTGATGGTCTGGAAATGGGAAATAACACAAAGGTACATTTGGACATATTAAGGTTTAGTGCTGATTTATATTGCATTTCTCTTGTATTTCAACTGTTTGAATGAAATAATAGGCTGCAATAATGAGAATTGGTCTGAGGGAGATGAAAGCCTTCTCCAAGCTGTTGTTTTCATCTGTTAAGGACAGCACTTTCTTTGAAAGCTGTGGTGTAGCTGATCTCATCACAACATGCTGTAAGGAACCATGCAGATTTCTTTGTTGTCTGTAAAGTATGATGTAGCTTTGAGAATAATTAAATCATCTGTGGCAGTGGGAGGAAGAAACAGAAAAGTTGCGGAGGCCTTTGCAAAGAATGGGGCAAAGAGGTAACCTTTTTCTAGTTGGTGCAAAAAGTATTGAAAAATGTTAAACCTTTTGCTAGTTGCTAGTCGGTGCAAATATTAATGGTCTTGAACATTGTTTCTCACCTGCAGGTCTTTTGATGAGCTTGAGGCAGAGATGTTGCAGGGCCAAAAATTACAGGTACATGCTAAAGTTAATTGTTAAAATGGCTTAAGGAATTTTTTGTCCAAGCAAATATGCCTACAGGGTTATTGAGTTCAGAACAATAGATCAAATACTTTTACTGTTCACATGCACATTGCAAAACTCAAATGGAAAATAAAATTTCATCAATTGTCATATTTGTAGATGCAGTCATAGTAAGAAAAAGTTGCAAAACTCATTCCGTTACTTGAAAAGGCATATATACTTAGTAGAAGTTGAACAAAAAACAGTGGTTTTGTACATTTATGGTTTCAAAAACCAAGTTGTTGAAGCTAACTATTTTGTGAATTCTGGTGTCCACATTCTGAAGGGTGTTTCAACAGCAAGAGAGGTTTATGAAGTTTTAAGTCACCGTGGATGGCTAGAGTTGTTTCCACTTTTTGCAACAGTGCATGAGATCTGCATTGGACGTCTTCCACCATCGGCCATAGTTGAATATAGCGAGCACAAACCCAACTTCGCCCTGGTAGAAGGCTCAGCTCAATATTATTGATTTCTATATTTCACATATTTCAGGTATAAAAGTTAGTAGAGCCTTTTTGTCATTTGTGCATCATGCACAGAAGAGAAGGCTGGGTAGAATTTTGGAGTTTGGTTTTCTACTTCACGATAAGTTTGGTTTTGAGACAACAAGATGGTTCACAAGACTGAATTACAGCCTGTTAGGAAGCTTCAAGGTTGAAGTTGAAGGCAATTAAATTAAAATTAACACTTCAGCAATCTTATAGTTTCTTGTTTTACTGTTGTATCAAATTGTGAAAAACCCCTTATACAATGGTTTGTAGACATGTAATAGTCATGCAGAATGAATAATAATCTTCAGATGTTGAAGTATTTCAATTGAACATGAATGGATATTAGGCCAAATTTTTAATACTAATAAAGCCAAACCGAATGGTACTTCAGCGTTTCAAATACCATATCGAGTAAAGTTTAAACACTAAAAATGAAAACTCAATTGAGTTTGAGATGAGTTTTCAATCTTGAATTTTCTAATCTGAGTCAAGCTCGGGTAGAGCATGTATTGGTGCACAAGGATTTACTGGATTGCAAGCCCATACTAACTAAACAAATCTTAATGGCAAAAATTAAAAGCTCAACACCATGCTGTACAAGCAATTTTGCAAATAAAAAGAGTGGACACCACTCAATAAATGGGATTCTGGTGAACAATTACATTTTTATTGTATTCAGTTGAAATTATGGTTTTGGTTGGCGTCAATAATTTCCACTACTTCCAACATTTCCAAGCATAAAAGCTGTGTACAAATTCTCTTTTTGTGCCATGTTTGCTGCATGGAGAACTTAGCGACCGGCTAATCAAATGAAGGGTTTCTCTTTTCAGGTGCCATTTCCAGCTGATGGCTATGCTCAGAGGGAGGAAAACCATGGCTGGTTTAGTCCATATCCAATCCATAATTTGATTCCTGATCCAACAATGAACAACAATATCTGAGCTATCAAATACTATTTTATCACTGAGAATTGAATAGCAGTATATCACAGTATTGGAAGATCTTTAAATCAGAGCAAAATGAAAAACAATATTTTACTTTCTGAAATATTGATAACACTAACACTATTGCAAGAGCCATTGATAGTAAACCAATGTTAACATCAAACCCTTTCTCATTTCATGCCATAGTTATTATAAAGACAAAACAAGCCAATTACACAGCCGAAAAACCATGTAAACTAGAAAATAAAAAGCCAAATAAATTTTGCCCACAACACCAAACCCATGCATAAATTTTATGGTTGGTTTTAAGTATCAACCAGTACGTATTCTATCCAACCTGTCAACACTTTTTCGAGCTCTTTCTAGTTGGTGGTCAATGCTTTTCCGGGACTTCTCATGGCAATCGACACTTCTTCGAGACCTTTCCATTTGATCGAAGGACATCCGTAATTTTTCTAACTTATCAGCATTATTGGACTGATTTTTGAGCTTTTCTAGCTTATCAACATGATTGGACTGATTTTTCAGTTTCTCGGGCCTGTCAGTACTGTGCCTCGGTTTCTCTCTCCGGTCTGTACTTTTCCTTGAAACTTCAAATACATCAGTACTCTTCCGTGCTTGCTCGAACTGGTCTGTACTTCTCCTTGAACTGTATCTTTGAGAAGGAGATTTCTCAACAGTTGATATGAACTTCTTCAGATGCCTGATATATTCTGGAAAGTGCTCTAAATCGCAGTGATTCCCTCCTTTAAGCCAGAGTGGCTCATATTTTTCTTTACACAGTTCCCAGAGTTGTTTACCATGGGAGCAATCGACAACTTCATCTGAAGTTCCCTACACATTAATATAAATGAATCAAAATATGAAGCATAACATAAAAACAACAGACAGCAATTAGAATTTAATTTTTCAAGAGCATCTGGCAATCAGTTTTGAAATGCTAAGGAAAACCTCCTTAGATCTAAACATCAAAGAAGAACTGGTAAAGCTATCTTCTTCAAAAGTGCTTACCACATAATTTATTTCCCCGTTAAGTATTGGTTTGTTAGAAGGCAATGTCAAATCCATAACCCCAAAACTAAGCAAGCAGGAATTTTCTATATAAATAAAATAATAATTTCTAAATTCCAGCTAACTAGCTAATGGTCCAACTTATAATAATAATTTGACAAATTTATCCCAACGTATAATACTCAATCAACAACATAGATTAGAAGAGTACATTCAAATGAACAAAAACCAATGATACCCAACAAAAAGGTTATACTCAACTTAGAAAACAAAACTATTGAAGGCAAAATTTTAAGGACTCGAGTTATTCCAATATGTAATGCAATAATTACATAGTTGTCCTGCCAAAAGAAACAAATAATTCAAAAATTAAGATATCAGACAAGACAAGATCTGCTTTAGATGTATATGTTTGCACCTCCACGGCAGTGAAATGCTAAAAACTCAGTGATGTCAGCATACAGCACTATCCCTATGAGTAAAAACAAAAGTCATAGGAATGTGGATTAGGCCATCCATGGGGTCCTTATGGGTTAACTTTTTGCACAACATGCCTGCTCTTAAAAGTATCCTTTACATTTTTATCTCTACTTCTCTTTTTTACTGGACAAATTGCTGTTGCAGCTGCGAATTAACTCAAGTCTTTGTTAAAACAATCTATGTAAGGCTTAATTTGTTGTGAATGGATCTGTGATTGTTTAAACCAGGCAAACTAATATGCATAAACAAAACGGCTACCTTATTTAGATTTTACAAACTTGAATGGATCATAATAAGACCAATGCAGGTCCAGTTGTGTCAAATTCATTTGAAAATAATATGACATTGCCAAGATCCTATAAAAGGAAAGAACAAAGTGCCACAAAGTACTTCATGCCTAGAACTTACGAAGCAAATGGCATGGTAAACATGATGATATGATCTATGATGCTTCACAGTATTAGAAATCTTCTTCGAGAAACTAATTGAATATTGCAATACTTTGCAGTAGAAAATGGGAGGAATTACATCTGGAAAGTCAAAACTTCAAAATCTAGAATCAAGCTGAAAAAAGACATTTTCATGCAGGGACACCGAGAAACTTTTTATTTCACAAACATTCCCATATGTACAAAAAATCTAAAAGTGTCAGAATACTCTCTGGGTTTCATGATAGTTCCCTGCTCCGAGTAATTTAAAACTCTAAAGTTAACGACCTAAATAGAATGTGTTTTACATTCCACCATAAGAGAAAGAAAATAAATGAAAAAGAGATGAGCACGAGAGGGAGACAAATCAAGCAACTTGCATGCCAGTTGTATTATGACACAAAGATAGAAAGGTATATGCCAATACAAAACAAGATTTTTAAAGAAAAAATAGAGCTAAGGATGTCTTTTGTGTTATTTTCTCCATGCATTACAGTAGCATACTTACATGAATGATAAGAACAGGACAATTAACTAGTGGAATTTTGTCAATATTCTGCAAGAAAAAACAAGAAGTTCATTATGTTAAAAGTTAAAAATTATTTACTAACCACTTAAAGAGATCAACATACTTATAAATATGTTACCTTATAAATGTCAAACCAGTATGTACGCTTGACAGGATACATGACTCTTAAACCAGAAAGTATGGGACTATGCAGAACTACAGCTCGTAACTGAGGCAATCGAGCAGCGAGATCTAAGGTGGGACCACTTCCAACAGATTGTCCATAAAGGACAATGTCTTCTTGCTTTGTGCCATAACTTTCTTCAAGACACTTATATGCAGCTTCAATATCTGCATATGTATGCTGCTCACTTGGCTGCAATACAGGAACAGGGCTTCAGATGAAACTTGTATCTCACACATAGGGCCTGGGGGTTGAAATCTGCAGATAATTCATAAACAAAGATCCATTTTTTTAATTAATTTATTAAGGAGTTTAAAACAGCAAACCTTTCCAGATGATTGCCCATACCCAGAATAGTCGTACCTGCAAAAATTTCAAAATCATATGCACAAAACAAACTGTGAATTCATTCCTGATTAAAAAGATGCATTAAAAGAAACAATGACTAAGGTTTTATTTCAATAACATGAATAGCATAGTGCATTAAAAAATCAATTCACACTCATGGACCATTAACATCAGAAAACACTAGAGCAAGGGGATGGTATCAGCTTAAGAAACTAGCAGAATCTACATTGAATAACAACATGGATGACAAAACAATTACTAACAGGCCTTTTTTTTTTTTTTTTGCTTTCTTCTTCAGATATAAGGTAAGGACCTGGGTTTGCTTCATTCATTTGAGCTATGGTATATCTCCAATGATGTTTGAGTCAAAAAATCAATCAACACTGTCGAAGGTGCTAGTAATAAAAAATAAATCATAATTATGCCAATTCTGCAGGTATGCCAAGAAAATCTAAATGTTTTTTTTCATTGGTAAGACAGTAAAGGAAAGATAAAACCAGGCCCCAATACCAGAATTAGAACTCAAACCACCTTCATCATGCTAAATGATATTTTTATGAGCATGATCCTTCTACAATCTTGAATATATAATACGTCCATGAATTTGCATAGGGTAAAGCTTATAAGTTACATACAATCACACTATAAAAAACAAGATAAAATTGACCAAATAAATGTTTTCAGCTAAATTAAAGGAACCCCAACTACAAAAAGAAAATCATAATTAGAGACAGAGAATCATAGTTAAGCATAAACTAAATCCCAATTTCTTGTAAACTAATTCGGAAGCAACAAGTAAAACCACCTAGAAAACCGAAACCCACCACAACTAAATCATAAAAACACTAAAATCACAGATATCAAAATAACAAAAGCGTCGAAAAAGGCTCAAAAGTTCCATAAGCCAGACTCGAAAACACTTCAATACCGTAGTAAAGGTAATAAAAGTAATAGGTGTAGTACCCCATGAGATTAACCCTCAGGTGAATGCTCAATTCGATGAAGAGTTCATACATCTGTCCCAGATCGGCAGCGTTCCCATGAGAGTAAAGAAGAGTAGAAGTGGCCATAGGATGCCTTATGTACATTGCCACTATCTCTGTACCTTTCCTAGTGGGCAATTTCAAGATTTCAACATTTTCACGGTGAGGAAATGGGCTCAAAAGCAAAAGACCAGTGAGCTCATCTGTTATTAGCTTGTATGAAGGTGGGTTTGGTGGAAAGAAGGCAAATTTCGCCGCCATCGACGATGTCACCCCTCCCATCTCTCTTTCTCTGTTGTACTTGCTCTGTTTTCTTTCTTTCTTTCTTTTTTAGCTCTGTTTCCTCTGTTTTAGTACTGTATTTTAAGAGAGACTAAAATCTGGAACAAGGTTCAGATCAAAAATTTCTATTACATTCCACTTTTTGCTATTTCCAGGAGAATAAACATTTGAGAGAGAGAGAGAGAGAGAGAGAGAGGAGGTTTTGTTCCTCTAGTAGCTATTAGGTGCTTAAAATGTGGGGAGGTGTCCCTAATTAGAGGCACTTGAAAAAGCTTTTACTTGCTTTTTTTTAACTTGGGGTCATATAGAAAGAAAGAAGAGGTTTGAAACTTAAATTATTTGTAGGGTCATAAAGGATAGTGGACAAGAAATTTTGATGGGCAATGGAAAATGGGGTTTTGGTACCTAACAACAACATACCAATGTACCCATGTGGATAAAGTTGATTCTTATTTTAGGGATTGACAATTGATGAACCCATTTGTATTATTATTATAAAATTTTGATTTCATCTTCTTGTTTTTATATTATTATTATTATTATTATTACTTATTACAACTTCAAATAAAAGCTCATCAACAAACCTTGTTTGACTCACACTCACCAGCAATTGCTTTGAATTAGCCCATCAATCATTTGTTTTGACATTTTTTTAATTCATGGAATCAATCAATTAAATAAAATATGGCATTAAGCTTATTCCATTGGATATAGAGATAAGAAGAAGGGATAGGAAAATAAAAGAGGATGAGATAATAGATATTACATTAATTATTTGAATGTTAAGAAAGTTAGAAATGAAAAGATGATAAATAGATTAATTATTCTTTTGAATTTTATTTTGTGTTATTCTCTTTAAAATTGAGGAAAATAAATATTTTATTTTGATAATTAATAATGAATTTTAATTTTTTTTTAAAAATAATGAATTTTAATAAGATTAAAATATTGCTTACACTTTATTTATTTATTTTATATATTTTTAATATTCTAATATAAAATAATATTTCTTTTTAATTCATATAAATCTCTTAGATATAGTGTTTCACTCTAGGTTTTATATTAATATATCAATATTATGAAATCAATTAAATATAGTGTTTAAAATTCACAGTATTTAGTAGTTAGCACATTTAGATATATAATTTAACATAAGTGTATATGTGATCGGGATATAATCTTATGTTTGAATCATGCTCTCAAATGTTAAAAAAAGGTTGCTTAGTATTTAAATCTCTATTATAGCTGGATGAGCTAAATTAAAAAATGCAATTTAATTTAGAAATTGAAAAAATGAATTATCAAGATATTTTGTCACATTTCACACTTATCTAGTTATCCATATGCTATTAATATAAAAATGTAAAGTTTTTTGGGGTTTAAGTGTTTTATACTATAACAACTGGAAAATTAAAATGTGATACAATTTAAAATATTATATTAAAGTGTAATGAAAATTCATTCTTATACAATAAGGAATAAAGTGTAAAATTATTAATAAATATTTAATTTTGAAATAATATGAACAAAAATTTATATCATGACACATCTAAAGAGTTTTAATATAATTTAATTTGAAAATTTTATATACTATTTTTAAAGTTTTAATTGATTACAAAACAATTAAAGCAACCAAATTATAAACCATTATATTCGAATTTTTTATAAGAAGAGGGAACGTTCATTACTAATTTGTAATGAACATTATCCTTTGAGGATCAAATTAAGACTTTCAACACAGAGAGAAATTTCACGTTCGTTCCTGGAAATCACCAACATTATCTGAGCAAAGTAACGAACATTACTGATAAGTAACAAACATTACCTGTTGTCTTTAAGCAAAATTTGTAAAGATTTTTAGCCATTAAAGATGACGCAAGAGTATATATATGTCATTTTCACTGCATAACAACCACATTTTTGAGCCAAAATTTGAAGTTCTATATATGGGTGGAGTTCCTAAGTGAAGAGTAAGAGATATCAAGTACATTCAAGTAAAGTCCAAGCTCTCCATCTTAAAATCTTTCTTGCTTCGTTTTAGAATACCTTGTGTTCACTCTAAAATTCTTAGTGTTCACTCTTGTAAAGCTATTAATCTTAAAGTCATTCATTTGCAATAGCTTTGTATGTGTCTTGAAAGATATTAAATCTCAAATCCATTGTAATTACTTGTATGTTTGGGTAAAATTCTTTAAATCTAGTGTAAATGGTGAAATCTCGGATCAACTACAATTATAAGAGTTGTTGGGTTCAAACCCATATTAGTAGAACCCTAAATCAAAGATTTAGGATAAGTGGGCATAGGAGAAGAGTTTGTTCTGAACCACTATAAAAACGAGCTAAGAATTCTCTAACTCTCTCTTCAATCTACTTAATTTGCATTGTATTTGTTTGGTTATTGCATTAAGGTTGAGAAATTACATTAGAAATTTCAATCTTTTATTTCGCCCCCCCCCCCTAGGAGCATTGCCATATAGGGCTCAACAATTGGTATTAGAGCTTGAACTCTTATTTGCATAAAATCTAATGATTTTAAGAACTAACGATCCATTATGGTAGGTTCATCAAGGACTCCTTTCCAAAAGGGACATTGTAGCATAAGACCTCCATTATTTTGTGGTATAAATTACAATCAATGGAAGGTTAGGATGAGATTCCATATGAGATCTCAAGGATACGACCTTTGGGAAGTGGTAGAGAAATGTCTCTTTGTTCTGATGGAGGAAAACTCAAACAAGCCTAAGGATCCTTCCATCTACACCGCCGATGACAAGAACAAGTTGGCATTGAATGACAAGGTTATGGATTTTCTATTTTGCTCACTTGATGAAACTGAATTCAATAGAGTTTTAGCTTGTAAAACGACTAAGGAGATATGGAATGTGCTAAAGATGACTCATGAAGGCACTAGCTAAGTGAAGGACACCAAATTGAATATACTCACCACAAGCTTTAAAAATTTCACCATAAAAGATGATGAAATAGTGGCGAAAATGTACAAAAGGTTCACTATTATAGTGAATGATTTTAAAGGCCTTGAAAAGACTTTTACTCAAAAAGAGCTAATCACCAAGTTTTTGAAGTCTTTACCAGAGAAGTAAGATTCAAAGGTGGATGTAACTGAAGAATTCAAGAATTTGGGATCATTGACTCTTGAAGAGTTTATTGGAAATCTTATCACTTATGAAATGAAGAAAAATAAGAGGCAAGAGACAAGAGAAAAGGAGAAAGAAAGCACTTCAAAGAAAGAGAAGTTCATTGCTATAAAGGCTTTAATTGAGGAAAAGAAAAAATCCTCAAGTGAAGATGATGAGAAAAAGATGCTACTTCTTGCTAGAATGTTTAGCAAGTTCAACAAATTCATCTCCAAAGACAAATACAAAAAGAAGAGCTTAAACAAAGATAAGGGAAAGCAAATGGAAGAGAATAAAAATGAGGTGATTTATTATGAATGCAAGAAATCAGGCCATATTAGACAAAAATGCCCCAATCTTAAACACAAGAAGAAGAAGGATAAGAGAGAAAGAAGATATTCAAAGAAGAATAAGGCTTGGAGTGGAAGTGACACTTTAAGTGATGAGGAATCATTGGAGGATGATGAAGATGAGAAAGCCAACATATGTCTCATGGCACAAGAGGATGAGAAAGAAGATATTGAGGTAAATTCTAAACCTTATATATTTGATGAATTACAAGTTGCATTTGATGACTTAATGAAAAATTTTATGAACACTACAAAGAAGAATCTTGTTTTAAAAATGAATTTGTGTCATTTGAAAAATAATCATGAGAAAATTTTGCAAGAACCTAAATCAAAGTTAAATGAACTTTTAAAAGAAAATTAAAACCTCATGTCTCAATTAAAAGATTAGAATTGCTCATTTGAAAAGCTATATTGTGAGCATGATAAAGTCAAGAGTGAGCTAAATGACTCAAAAGAACTTTTGAAAAAGTTTTTTATTGGTAGCAAAACTCTTGAGGACATTATTGCTTCACAAAGATGTGTTTTTTTATAAAATCGGTTTGGGATACAATGTGGATTTCAAAGTCAAGAAAGTTTACTCTTTCTTTGAGAAAAATACATTGGATCCAAAAAGCTAACAAAGTGCTCATATTGTTATTTCCATGGTCATGCATTGAAAGGTGCCCTATTAAACTTAAGAGGCCATACACTATTATAAAAGTTTGGATTTCAAAAGAATCAAAACCTATGACTAAAAGTGTTTGGATTCCTAAGAGATCTAACAAAGATGGACCCAAAAGTGCTTGGGTACTAATAAAATGATGAAAAATTATTGTCTTATAGGAGCACTTAAGAAAGAAGAACAAATGGGTATTTGATAATAGATGTTCAAAACATACGACCGGAGACAAGACACAATTCATCAAGTTGGAAGCCAAAAGAAGAAGAAATGTGAGCTTTGAAGACAATTCCAAAGGCAAGATCATTGGAATTGGCTCAATTGGTAATGATAATCTCTCTATAACTAAAGTATTATTTGTTAATAATCTTAAGTATAATTTATTGAGCATTAGTCAATTGTGTGATAGGGATTATAGAGTAATTTTTGAGTCACTTGCATGTGAGGTTGTGGATATCAAAACAAACAAGATTACTTTCATTGGACATTGTCAAGGCAATGTATATGTTGTGGACCTAAATAATGCTTCAAATAAAAATCTTTATTTATTTTCAACTAAAGATGAGGATACATTATTGTGGCACAGGAGAGGAGACTAAGACATGTTAGTATGGATGTGATTTCAAAACTTTCTAAAAAGGATTTAGTGAATGGTTTGCCAAAACTTGTTTTCAAAAAGGAAAGTATTTGTGATGCTTGTGTAAAAGGAAAACATTCTAGAAATTCTTTTAAATCTAAAAATGTTGTTTCAACTTCTAGACATTTGCAATTACTTCATACGGATTTGTTTGGTCCTACAAGAACCTCAAACTTTGGTGGAAAGTATTATTGTCTTGTAATTATTGATGATTATTCACGCTCTACTTGGGTGCTTTTCCTTGCTCATAAACATGATTCATTTCATGTATTCATTCCACTCATGAAGGTTTTGCAAACTCAAAAAGTATATGTCATCTCTAGTATTAAGAGTGATCATGGGAGAGAGTTTGAAAATGTAGATTTTAAAAATTATTTAAAAAAATATGGCATTGAGCATAATTTTTTCACATATAGGACTCCTCAACAAAATGAAATTGTTGAGAGAAGAAATAGATCATTGATAGAAATGGCTAGAACCATACTTTGTGAAAATGATTTGCCAAAATATTTTTGGGCCGAAGTGGTTAGCATGGTATGCCATATCATCAATAGAGCTATAATTAGACCTATCCTTAAAAATACCCCATATGAATTGTGGAAGGGAAGAAAGCCTAATATTGCATACTTTCATCAATTTGGTTGCAAATGCATTATGTTTAATAAGGGTAAGAATAAGCTTCTAAAATTTGATGCCAAATCCGATGAGGTAACTTTTCTTGGTTATTCTTCTCATTTTAAAGCTTACCGGGTCTTCAACAAAAGAACTATTTTAGTTGAAGAATCTGTTCATGTTATTTTTTATGAGTTTTTTTTTCCAAGATTATGAATAGGGATGATCACATTGAGGCCATTAAGGACATGATGTGAGATCTATCCATGGAGGAATCACAAGAACAAAGCATTGAGATTAAAAAAAAAAAAGTTAAAAATGAAGATGCACTTCAAGAGCCTACTCATCAACAAAGTGAAGCACAACATCCAAGAGTGAGAAATGAAGTCAAGACACACCCATTATTGGAGATCCTACACAAGGTGTAAGAACAAGATCAAAAATCCACAACACTTGTGAATATATAACATTTTTATCACAGGTGGAGCCAAAGAATGTAATGACGCTCTCAAATATAATCATTAGATCATAGCTATGCAAGAGGAGTTGAACCAATTTGAGAGAAGTCAAGTGTGGATAATGGTACCAAAACCACGAGACTATCCGGTAATTGACACTAAGTGGGTGTTTCATAATAAGCTAGACAAATCTAGAATTGTGGTAAGAAATAAAGTAAGGTTAGTAACTCAAGGTTATTCACAAGAATAAGGTATAAATTATGATGAAACCTATGCTCCGGTAGTTAGGTTAGAAGCTATTAGAATGCTACTTGCTTATACATGCTTTAAGAACTTTAAACTTTTTCAAATGGATGTGAAAAATACATTTTTAAATGGTTTCATTCAAGAAGAGGTTTATATTGAATAACCTCCCGATTTTGAAAATGATAAATTTCCAAACCATGTTTTCAAACTTTCAAAAAGCTTTATATAGTTTAAAACAAGTTCTAAGAGCTTGGTATGAAAGGTTGAGCAACTTTCTCATTGAAAATGATTTTTCTAAGGGAAAAGTTGGCACAACTTTGTTCATAAAGCATGTAAAGAAAGATATTTTAATTGCTCAAATATATATTGATGACATCATATTCGGTGCTACTAATGAGTCTCTTTGTAAGGATTTTTCTAATTCTATGCAAGGTGCATTTGAAATGCGTATGATAGGTGAACTTAACTTCTTCTTAGGGATGCAAATCAAATAATTAGAGAATTATATATTGATCAATCAAGCCAAGTATACCAATGAACTCCTCAAAAGATTTGGGATGGACAATACAAAGCCACAACTCACTCCTATGAGCACCTCAACAAAGATGGAAGTTGATGAGAAAGGTAAAAGTGTTGACTCAAAGCTCTATAAAAGCATGATAAGTTCATTGTTGTACTTAACCACATCTAGACCCGATATTTAGTTTAGTGTTTGCATGTGTGCTAGATTTCAATATAATCCAAAAGAATATCAGATCGCCGGAGTCAAAAGAATCATGAGATACCTTGTCGACACATCAAACTTAAGTTTGTGGTATCCTAAGGAATTTTCATTTCATTTATTTGGCTACTCCAATGCAAATTATGGAGGATGCAAGATTGATAGAAAGAGCACTAGTGGCACATGTCAATTCCTAGGAAACATGCTAGTCTCATGATTTTCTAAAAAACAAAACTTAGTGACACTATCAATCATGGAAGTCGAGTATGTAACAAATGCTAGTTGTTGCACTCAACTTCCATGGATGATAACCCAACTTGAGGATTTTGGACATGTATTTCATAGGATTCATAATAAATGTGACAACACTAGTGCCATAAAACTTTCTAACAATCCCATTCAACATTCAAGGTCAAAACATATATACATTAGACAACATTTCTTTAAGGATCATGTTAGTAAAGGTCACATTGTACTTGAATTTGTGGACACTAAACACCAAATGGTGGATATATTTACCAAATCTTTGGAAAAGGAAGCATTCTTCTACATAAGGAGAGAATTAGGTATGTTCGACACTACTCAGGTATAATATTTCCTAACTTTTTGCAAATTGGATGAATTTTGTGTGAAATGTGCTTAATTGCTTTATTTGTGCTTATATTATATGTTTTGTGCAAATTGAAAGCTAAGTGATGGAATTTTTATAAATTATTGTCACTTTAACTTCAATTTATATAAACATATTGCCAAATCATTGAATCATGAGCATATGAACAATAAATGATGAGCTAAGCTTTTGCATTCTTAAAAACTTGCAATTTTTTTTTGAATTATGCAAATTCTCATATTCACGTTTGTTACAGGTTATTAGAGCATCCCGACAATACTCTCTATCTTACTCTCTATTATATTATAAATAATTCAACTTTTTATTTTAACTTATCTCAAAAAATGTGCATACTTCAACAACACTCCCTATTTCATTTTTTATTAATAAATCTACAATTCCATTTCTTTATAAATAAATTTATAATTTCATTTCCTTTACTCTAAATAAAAATTTTTGCGGCTAAAAAAATATAATCTTTTTAAAAATATTATAATAAAATATTATTATTATTATATTATTGCAATATCATTTCTTTTACTCTATATAAAATTTTTACTACTAAAAAAATATAACCTGATATAAAATATTATTACAAAATATTATTATTATTATACTATAATTTTATTTCTTTTACTTTAAATAATATTTTTACTACTAAAAAATAATAATTTGATTTAAAATATTATAAAATAATATTTTAATAATAATATAGTAATTTAATAATAATTAAATTTTTGATGCTCAACTCCTTGGATAAGATGAAAAGGGAAGAAAAAAGAGGGAAAAAGAAAAAGAAAAGGAGGAAAAAAAGAAAGAGAGATAATAAAAAAAAATTTAAGAGCCATTTTCTCTCTTCTTAAATTTAAGGAGAGAGATTGTGACTCTTAAAAATTTTTAGAGAAGGAGAAAGTTTAAGGAGGCTCTTGTAAATGCAATTGTTGGGTATGCTCCCTAAAATAGAGGAGGGCTTAAAAAGAGTATGTTGGGCATTCTCTTAAAATTTTAAAATTTTGGACAGTAAGCTTTTTAACGCTTGTTATCCTTTATAACGTTCGTTACTCTTTGGTAATATTCGTTACCTTACGAGCTCTAATTTTTAAAATTCAAAATGAGACAAAAATAATTCTCGTTACTCTCTACTAACACTCCTTACTCATCGAAAATTATAAAAACTTATAGAACGTGCATTAAAACCCTAACTTTCAAAATTCCTCCTCCTCTCAAAAAATTTTCACTTCCTTCACTCAAATTCAACCTATACACTCAAATTCCTTCACCAAACTTCATCTCTATCATCTTAAGTCCTCCACAATGACAAGGATAAAAATGATTGCCCATAAAGGAAAAAGGGACAAAGGAAAATAAAAAAGGATTGAGGAAGAAGAAGAAGCTCCAAGGCAAGCTAAATCAGTGGAAAAGGGTTCCAAGGATATTTTTGGTTTGACATTTCCTACTCCAGAACTTCGAGATCGATTTGAAATGTTTTGGGTCAAGAAATTGGTATGTGGTTGACCTCTTTCTTTTTATGCTTTAGGTACCCTAAGCTTAAAAGATGATGTAAAGAGGTGTTGCATTCTTTGGATTTATGAAGTTTGCTTTAATTAACCAAGATGTGTATTTAAATTTGGTGTATGAATTTTTTACTACATTAGTATGTGCAAGAAATGGGAACATGAAATTTACACTTAAGAAACAAAAAAGGTCCTTAATCGTTGCTCAACTTGTAGAGATTTTTGACCTTAGAAATAAGGGTGAGGCAAATATGCCTGAAAAGTGGAATGCTTCACCTATTTGGAAAAAATTAATTGGTGAGAAGGTGTTTGTTTCCAATTTTTGTAAAGCTACTCACCTCAATGATGTGGCTCTTAGGGTATTTTACTGATTTTTCACTTATTCAGTGTTTGCAAAGGAAGATAGCAACGTGAATGTGAGCAAACAAGAGCTATATGCATTGGGATGCTTGAAAAGAAATGAGAACTTCGATTGTGCAAAGTCTTCGCCAATGCTTTCAAGGAAAATTCAATGAAGACTAAGGGAAAATTGGTTATAGGCATGTATGTCACCGTCATCACCAACTACTTCAAATGCCTTACTATGGAAGATAAAGAGTACAAGGTGAGAATGACTCCAAAGGATCACCTTGGCATGAATACCTTTAGGGAAATGGAGATTGCAATTAAAAATGCCAAGACCGAGAAATGGAGGAGAACTACTCCGGAATATTTAAAGAAGGGAACACACAAACAAGTGGTGGTGGATTTTAGTGATGATGATATTGAGGCCCACATAGATGCATATATGGATGAGGAGCAAGGTGAGAAATGTGGTGAACAAGTTGGAGATTTAACCATTGGCCAAACATCAAATGAGTCTCTTTTGCAACAAAGGAAGAGAAGTAGAGCTACATCGAGTGCCATCAAGGCCTATGAAAGAAGATGTGCCTTCTTCGAATTTCCTTCTCTGTCAATTGTTAAACAATATGACTTTGATGGAAGGAAAAATCTTATCCAAGATAGAGGAAGTTGAGAAAAAGCAAGATGAACAATATGCTTCCTTTTCTAAAAGATTGGATAAGATGCACACCACTCAGGATCACCTTAAAGAATCCATTCTTCAATTAAGAAGAGATCTTCACTGATCCTCCTCAACCTCCTACCCAAGACAAAACCAACAACCAAAACCAAGACACTCCACATGTTTAGTTCTTTCATTCTATTTCGTTCACTATGTCTATGTTTTTCATTTGTTACATCTCTTTTTAGTACTTTTTATGCCTTGTTAGATATTTATCTAGTTGGATTGTTTATATATGGATAGTTGGCCTTTTTTGAGCCATTTTGGTTTATATATCTTTGGCCATTTGTTTCATTATCTTTTGTATTTTGATATATATATTTTTTATTGCTCATTGACATCTATTTAGTTCCTTTAAGCTGTATGCTTTATGTTGTTGTGCTATATGCTATTGTTGCTGCGTTGTTCCTCTCCTTTTTGATAATTACAAAAAGGAGGACAAATATGTTAAATCACGAATGAATGATATGTTGATAGTGAGTTCAAATTAAGGGGGAGCATGTACTTAGCATGTATTTAATTGTGCTTTTATATATATATATATATATATATATATATATTTGAATTGAATTAAGTCATATTCTTTGTTAAGTGTTGAACTCATTGTGACTTAGTTTTGTCATCATCAGAAAGGGGAGATTGTTTTCTCCATATGTATTTTGATGATGCCAAAAATTTATTTTACCATTTAAATCACTTAACAATTTTTGTCTAGTCTGTTTGCTGATATGTAGGTGGTAATGCTCGTTCCACATCCTTAACAGACGTTACTTTTAATTGAATTTCAACAATTTAGGACATAGAACATATTCACGCTCGTTACTGTTGCACTTCACCAACGGTTCAAGTAATTTACCAGCATTACTCACCAAGACAGTTAATTAGAGGGAACACTCGTTACCAATTTGTAACGAATGTTACCTTTTGAGGATCAAATGAGGACTTCCAACACAGAGAGAGATTTCACGTTCATTCCTGAAAGTTACCAATGTTATCAGAGCAAAGTAACGAATGTTAAATAATGAACGTTACCTGTCATTTTCAAGCAAAATCTATAGAAATTTTTAGTTGTTAAAGATGACGCGAGAGTATATATCTATCCTTTTCACTGCAAAACAACCACATTTTTTAGCCAAAATTTGAAGTTCTATATATGGGTGGAGTACCTAAGTGAAGAGTAAGAAATATTAAGTGCATTCAAGTGAAATCCAAACTCCCAATCTTAAAATCTCTCTTACTCTGTTTTAGAACACTTTGTGCTCACTCTATTGTATATGTCTTAAGAGACATTAAATCTCAAATCCATTATAATTGCTTATATGTTTGGGTGAAATCCCAGAAATCTAGTATAAAAGGCAAAATCCTATATTAACAACAATTGTAAGAGTTGTTGAGCGCAAACTCGGATTAGTGGAATCCTAAATCAAGGATTTATAAGAAGTGGACATAGAAAAAGAATTTGCTCCAAACTACTATAAAAACGGGCTAAGAATTTTCTAACTCTCTCTTCAATCCACTTAACTTGCATTGTATTTGTTTAATTATTGCATTTAGATTGAGAAATTGCATTAAAATTTTAATCTCTTATTTGCCCCTCTAAAAGTGTTGCCATATAGGGCTCATCATATTATTATTTATTTTTTCTAATCGATACATTAGTTTTCTTTAAAAAAAAACCTGGTTTAGTAGAATGATTTAAGAAACTGTTTTTGGTGGCCATCAGCGAATTTAGTGCCAACTGCCAAGGCCAAGGACATGGGGCAGCTTGACCCTTGAATATTAGGCTATATCATCATCATCTGGAAATGATAATCATCATCATCATCAAGCTTTGAGGTTTCCTAAACAAAACCTTAATTTGTTGATGTTTCTTCATTTGTGCAGTTCTATATATATATATATATATATATATATATATATATATATATATATATATATATATATATATATATATATATATATATAGATATATTAATGGGT